>BLBF01000025.1:537603-616380 GCA_015471245.1 Laticauda colubrina | reverse complement strand
AGATGAGATTCTGCCGAAATGTTGCTACAACTTTAAAAGCACAACTATGATGACATGGGAAAATACCCGAACAAAGCTGAATAACATATATACATACATACATACATACATACATACATACATATTGATTTATGAGCAGACAGCACTTTTTCATACATGTGCCCCTTCTGTGATTGATTCCTTTCGGATATAGAAACAATTTTCCCTTTAAGCTGTAGAATACTCTTTCTCAGAGATAAGGACTCATACTGCATTTCCACAGGAGGTTTTCTTAAGGGCAAGCTTAGGCATTACAAGATAAAAGACTTGGCAGAGAGAACTGTAGAGAGATGCGTACTGCAAAAATTATACCAGAAGATGCCATTCTAAATACGTTTACAGCAATGTGTGCTTCAAGTCAAAAGTAACATAATATATCACATGAATTTCTCCTGGCTTGTATTGGGGGTGGTTTCTTACTAACTTTTTGTTTAGCATTGAGAAAAAAAAATCTGAATATACTGTAGGTAGTTTTGATAGGTGTCTATAATGTTAAATTTTCACTAAATGCCATTGAAATTCTTACACGTTTACAAGTTTTCATATGGTATTTAGGATAACTTCTCTTGGACATTAGTAGAGCTAACACCAACTTGGTAATTTATCTTCTTTCAAAAGTAGTCTGAGATTTTCACCATTTATTTACATCAGCAAATGGGAAAACTGAGTAATGAAAGTGTTATCATAGAATGAAAAAAATCAGTAAATAAAATCTAAATTCAGGATGTTCTTACAGATACTCTTTCCTGCAGTAATAACATCCTTTTCCCATTACTGTGTGACTGTGGAACCATCCACTAATTGGTTCATCCAGTATTGGTTTAATGTGAGTGGTCAAAATAAACGGTATTAAAGAAAACGTGTTCCATTTATTGTGATTATTGTTTGCCCCATACTAAGTCTCTGTGGAGTATGTGTTGTATAATCAAAAGTTCTCTGGATAGGAGGATTAATGGCTATTATATAATCTGCCAGACAAGTATAGTATAGTACTTTCATTAATGATGCAGTCATTTAATTGTCATCTAGGCTGCTTGCCAAAACTACTACAGTATCTCTTGCTGTATCTAGAATGGAAGTGCCAAGGAAAAAAAACAAGGATAAAGTTTTTGAATGGACTAATGACATCACCATATTGCTATTTCAGCTCAAAAATTGCATACATTTTAGACAGATGTCACAGACATGTTTCATTGAAATCTATGTCGTGAAGGAATGAGATCAACCAGTTGTATTGGAAGGCTCTGTGATACAGAATCACTGAGTTTTTAAGAATGGTGAGAAAGCCAAAAGAGAAATTCAGTTGTGCTTAAAATAAGGTTATTTCCTGTAATTGTAAAATTTTCAGCAGCTAGAGTTTTGGCTGTGCAGTTTTCCAAAAACATCCTAAAGATGCAGGCATAAAAATTAATAAGCTTTCAAAATGTAAAGAAAGGAAATTGCCTTTTGAGACCAGTTTAAACTATTTACATAGTTTAAAGTTTCTATATCATGGAATAGTATGAGAAAGTGTAGCTATAACATGACATTGGCTTGACCCAAAAAAAGCAGCAAATGTATCTTGAATAGTTTGAAAACAGAGTTCATTCATCCTGTTGGATTGGGGAGTGTGGTCAATTTTCATATTGCAGTTCCTCCCCTCATATCCATCCATCTTCATGGAAAATTGTCCTGATCATCAATATATTAAATAGTGTGACTGGAAACTTAGAATTGATTTCCCCATCCCAGTTAAATGGTTTGGCTTTGCTGCGCATTGAGGAAGTCAATTTAGAAACTTTGCTGAAAACAACTAAATGATACTTTGATTATAATTGAAATAAAATTATTTCTATTTGTTTAGTTTGTTGGCTATCATTTTGTGATTCTAAGTTGCAGCTACTTTTTTGGGGGGGAAGGGGGTATCAATGTTGACTCCTGGTGGCTGCATGTACAAGTTCCTGCCATTTTCTTGGCAAGATTTAGGGAGTGATTAGCCATTGCCTTCTTCCTAGGGCTGAAAGTATGTGACTGGCCCAAGGTCACTCAGTTGGCCTGATATTTAAAATGGGATTAAATCTCAGAGTCTCTTGATTTCTAGCTTGGTGCTTGACCACTACAACAAACTGGCTTTTGCTTTTGAATTGCATATATTCAAATTTAATTTATTTAAATTGCACTTTTAAAAAGCATCATATTTGTTCAACTTAAACCCCATGGAGATAGTACCCATCTCCATTTAATGTTTTCAAGATTCTTGTTGGATTTTAGTTGTTAAGATGTCATTCTAGAATGAAATTGATATGTGTGCTATTTTATGATTGTCCATACACCTTACACTTACACATTGCAGTAATTAAGTTTTGTTGAAAGTCTCTTTTCCGATTTTACTTTGCAAGTTTCTAATTGCAAGGTGTCTAATGAGATAAACAGTCAAATCATGTGGAAAGCAATAAAGATGTGCAAAAATACTGAATTTGAAAATCCCCCACTTCAAGGATGAATTGCTTTTTTTTGGCAAAATGCTGTTTTGGGGATTCTGGAAGTGTTCTTGAGTTTCAAAAGTTGTGTTTCAAGCATGACTCTTGTTTCACAGACAAAACATTTCTAGAATGCTTGAGAATCCATTTCATACTTACCTAAGCTATTTTGCATCAAAACATGGCATTTTGTGTTCAAATGGAATGCTTCAAATTTGGAAGATTTTGTACAATCCTATACAGGTAATCCTTGACTTACAACCATTTATTCAGCAGCCATTTGAAATTACAACCCATTTCCAAAGTTCATTCAGACCCTTATGACTGGCCTCAGGGACCTTGCAACTGCCCCACTTGCCTATCTTCCCTTCTTCATCCTGCCTGGCTGGGTTCCTTGGACCCATTTCCCATTTCGCTAGGTCCCCACAGGCCTTGGGTGTGCTTCCCACCCCTCTGGGTCCCACAACCTTGGGCCTCCTCCCTGCCCAGTCACACCTTGCCCCACTTACCTCTTCTGAAGATTGCCTTTCCAAAAAAGCATCATACCATGCGATGCACGGCCTTCCATTGTGGAAGTGGGCAACACTTTTGTTGTTTTGGATAGATGCTCTTTGGAAGAGATAAATGAATGAAGCCATGATGGAGTAGAGAGCAAGCCTAAGGCTGTGGGATCCAGCAGGATGGGAAGCTGTGCAAGGGGTGCCCTGGGATGTGGGAGGCCCAGCTCAGGCGATGTATGAGCTGGGATGGTGCTGCAGTGCAGACTTAGGCCTGCACCAGGCCTCCTAGAACCTCTCCCACTCCCTCAGGCAACCCAAGGTCCACTTAACGACCAGGAGAGATGGGATTGTAGTCATTAAGCAAAGTGATCACGTGGTTGCCTTGCTTAACAGAAGCAACTTATGACAAATTCTGATCTCAGTTACAGCATAGGTTGCAGACTATAGAGCAAAATAATTGGGTATGTTTAAATGATGACATTTTCTATAGAATTGCCTCAAGATCCCAAAACATTTGGTTCTGAATGTACAAAAGTAACATGCTCCCATTTTATGCGATAGAAAAGTAAATGTTTAGAAGAGGGTGTTAGTAAGAAGGCTCAACATCAATAACTTCCTTAAGGCATGCAAATTACCTTACATTTCAATAAATTTTCAGATCTGTGATTAGAGTGAAGTAATACTTGCAAAAAGCACAGTTGTCTGCCATGCTTCACCATGTACTCTTGTAGTTTTGTTGGATGGAAACAACCGTTATGAAAAAAATGAGTAGAACTATGTTGGCTTTAACTACAGTAATTGAACCTTAGCATTTTTATGAAGGTCCAAGGGTGTCTTTGGTTAGAACTAAACTAATGTTTGTCTTTTGTTTGGTATAACTTAATGTGGAGGGCACAATGCTCCCTTTTCCTATTTTCCCTGTAAGGTGTGTGTGTGAGGGGGTGGGGTAGTAATGCAGTATACTGTATATAAGCATTGTGCGAACAGAATATAAAGATACAGTGAGAATAATGCTGTGGGTTTTTTTTATTGCAAACTCATGAAATGGTTGGAATGGAAAGATGTTTTCCTCTCTAAGTTAGGATTGTTTCTTTTATAAGTCACTTTTTCCTGGTGGGCTATTCTCTTTTTTAAAGAACAATTGATTTAAAAGAAAAAATATGCGAAGAAAAGATAAGAAAAATATGGGGATAAAACGAGGTTGCTTTTTAAAGTTTAATCTAAAGCAAGGGTTCCAGGATGGCATATGAAATCCTAGATATATCAACATTAATTTCGTTAAATAACCACATTTTAGCATGTGATCTTGAACTATTTTCAGCTAATTTTATGTTTGGTGCACTGTGCAAGATTGCATGGTGACCCTCAAAAAGGTTGCTCCCTGGGCTAAAAGGTCAAGAAAGAAATTGCAACTATTAGTCTAAATCTCAATTTGATTAGCTGTTCAGATTCTAATGATATATGTAAATGGCTCTATTTTAGGTCAGAGTTATAGTCTGAATTTAGTTTTCAGTAACTTCCATTGATTACAGTGAGTTTGCTGCATAGACATTTGTGTTATTTAAAGAATTGAAATTATTTAACACTTTTCTTTTCCAGAAATGACTACCATTAATGCAGGAAATGTTAATTTCAAATGGGATCCAAAAAGCTTGGAAATAAGGACATTGGCAGTTGAAAGATTGCTTGAACCTCTTGTTACCCAGGTAATAAAAACTGTATGGTTATCCTTTGCTTTTTATTAATGTTCTGGATCTGCAGTTTTACATTGGAGAATCGATAGATTAATTGCATTGTGTTGATAGTCAGTTGGGCCTACAATTAAGGATGCAATTGGAATGTTTTCTGTTCATAGCTTGCTTTTTCTTTTCTTTTTCTTTTTGCCTTTATAAAGCCAGATCAAAGTAGAAAATATCAGGATTTATTTTCTTTTTTTTTTAAAGCTGAAATATAACCACATGTTTTATGTAATAAATATAGAAAATCCCAAAATGTTGGGCTTGGAGATGGGGAGTTGGTGTTACAATCCTATATATTAAAACAAGTTTGATCGACTGATGAATAAAAAAAAGAACATCAATCCCACTACTGCATTTCTTTTAAAAATGAATTTAAGTAAGATTAAAATAGCATCCAGAATTAACAGAAGCTTTAACAAAAACACTGTTAAAACTGAATCACTGGCATATTATTTTTTAAAAAGTGAGACCAAATATCATTGGCGTCTTGTCCTTAATCTCATATCAAATTAACTATGCTTAAATCCCATTTAAATTATTGGAATTTAAATGACCCAGAATTAGCCCAAATAATTTCAGTAATGTTCAGCAACCAAAATATGACCTAAATAGACTTTTAAATTTATGTTGCAAAGTCCTGCATGCACACATTGCAAAGTCCTGCATGCACACATAGGCATGAACATATAAGAGTAAAGAAATAAAGTTGCTTCTAAACCACATTTCTGTATAGCTTCCATTTCTCATGTCATGTTTTAGAATGCTGCAGGTTCAACTTAATAATACTTGACTGAAAATTTCACAAGTATTCCCCCAAAATTTCACATTTCTGATTTATAGATATATGAAAAACAACCAGGATATATAAATGTTTTGAATGTTTCCAGATTTTTAATCTGAGTTCCCAAAAAAATCTTTTTAGCAGAAGGTTTGTTTACTTAAATATGGAGTGTGTTAGTTGAGTTATCTTGTTCAAGCAATGAAATAAACTAGTTGGAATTGTGTTCATGGGGAATTTCTGCCATATTAAATAGTTTAAGCTTTTTAATTGAAAAATGGATTATATTATGCTGTTTTCAGGTCACAACATTAGTCAATACTAGCAACAAAGGTCCTTCCAACAAAAAAAGAGGCCGATCTAAAAAGGCGCATGTTTTAGCTGCATCAGTTGAGCAAGCAACAGAAAACTTTTTGGAAAAGGGGGATAAAATTGCAAAGGAGAGCCAGTTTCTTAAAGAAGAACTGGTAGCAGCTGTGGAAGATGTTCGCAAACAAGGTACACCTTTGATGAAGTTGTAACTCTTAGGATTGTCCATGTTTGTAAATTAGCTCACAGGAATTACCAATTTAAAAAAGAAAGAACTTGCCTGTCAGTATGTGCATATATTTAAACACCATTTGGGGATAAGTTCAGCTTTTAATATGTGTCAGCATATTTTATGTAACTTTACTATATTTATGTATATACAGCACCTCAAAAAATGTATATAGTTATTCCACTCTCAGCTTAATCTCACAATAGTCCTGTGAGAAGGGCTGGACAGAGAAATATTGAATGACCTTGCCTTAATCAGCCATTACATTTGTGGAATCAAATTTTGACTTTATTGACTGTTGTCTATGAAAGTGCAGTTTCAATGACATTTTTTTGTAAACTTGAAAATGGTTGCATTATTACCCCACAGGATTTTGTTGTTTTTTATTTCCAAAAAGCTTGACATAAAATTGGATGGTCTTAAATTGTCTTTTAACTTAAGTGATTGTAGTGGTATCTCCCATTACTGAAAAAAATCCAAAACAATATTTTCTTCCCCCACCTTCACCCCATTTTTAAACTATTAATAGTGTCTGTTACCATCTGACAAAAAGCTATCATTTTAATGGGGCTATGAAAACCATTTAAAATGAGATGTTTGAGAACCCACAGTGGCACATACAGAGCACCTTTTTTGCATAATTAAAACAGGCGCATCATTTTCTAGGCTTATGCAGCTGCTTCAAAAATCTCCCAGGTGTCTTCACATTAACCTGCATGCAATTTTGCTTCATTTTTCCCAGCAAAGTAAAGTAGCTGTTTATCTATGTGTATGTCAACAAAACCAGGAGCAGTTTCCAACTACATTTCGAAAAAGATGGCGTGTTTTAATAATTAAAAAAGCACTGCTCTGTAAATATATTCCAAGTCACCCTGTTCAAGATTTGTACAGGTCAAAATTTGAATATCATTTAGCAATAACTGTCAATCTATTTACATTATTTCCATTTTGTAACTTGACTAGGCTTCAAGGCGTACAGTATTTGAACTTGAAAGGTATATGAAATCCAGCATAGAGAGCAAGGTCAGTGCTTCCTTAATGAAGCCATGCCTTTCCCTGGGCTTGTATGATATTGCTGAGTACAATCCGACAAAGATGTGGCTTTTTAAAAAAGCCAGTAACACAGTTTACTCGTCTCTCCAGCTTCAGGTTGAATATTTGCACATTCTATTAAGGCCATTGAATTCTAAATAAGCAGCAAATCCTTCATCTTGCAATACTCGCCTAAGTGCCAAAAATAAATTGTTTTGGAAGAGAATGTGATGAAAATTATAGTGATAGATATTTTAATGAGAAAAATCCATGCCATTTTGGTTTTGGCTAAATACTTTCCTAATTATTAAAAACTGAAGCCTTGCAGTTACTTTCTGCATATATAGGAGACTTGATGAAGAGTGCTTCCGGAGAATTTGCTGATGACCCCTGTTCTTCTGTGAAACGAGGGAATATGGTGAGAGCAGCTCGGGCCCTCTTGTCAGCAGTTACCCGGCTGCTCATTTTGGCTGATATGGCAGATGTCTACAGACTACTTGTACAACTTAAAGTTGTAAGTCTTGAGTTATATTGTTCACTATTTTGATGGCATCATTAATAAAAGGAATTCAGAATGTTTATTCATAACTTGGTGGGTTAATAGTGCAAGACCATGTCTTTTATACCCTGCTTTGGAGTTTTTAATAAATTTTACATTATTGTGGAAACAATATTCTGGTCTAAATGGAAAATTTCTGTAAAATAAAAAAATCTACTATATTGTTACATATTGGTTGACAGATTTGCCATTCGTGGAACAAATTCTGTTTCACTTCTTTACCCCAGGCACTTCTTTAATTTAATTTGGATCTGATGTGCTCATGGCCTTTTATCATAAATTGCTATTGCTAAATTCAATATAAAACATTAATAGCTTATTGAAATCTGATATTCACAAACATAATAGGTTTCTTGTTTTGCTAGTGTGTCTGATTTTATTGATTTGTTTGGGATTAGACCATATTTCTCTTGCTTAAGTATAGTGACATTATAAATAACTGCTTTTGAAGAGTTTATACTAAATTATACATATTGTGAATAATTTAAAACTGATTTCATTTTCTAGGTGGAAGAAGGCATTCTAAAACTAAGAAATGCTGGAACTGAACAAGATTTAGGAATACAATATAAAGCTCTTAAACCAGAAGTGGATAAGCTAAATATAATGGCAGGCAAGAGACAACAGGTATAGTAACTTTAGGATATTTATAAAATCTGACTGTTAAATACAGAAACAATTGTAATAGAAATTGTCAAAATGATAAAATTGACCATTGTGAAAAGAGGATGTATAAATTGTGATATAATTACAGGGACTTTTGTTTTTAAAGAAAGCCAAAGCTGCCACATGGGTAGAGAAACGCTATATGTACACCTTGATGGAAATATTAAAGCCATATTAAAGGAGTAGAAACTAGAAGACAAAATATATTTTTGATAGCTTGTAAGTAATATTGCTGAAAGAGTCGTGCCATAATAAGCTTGGAAAAGTTATATGAATCCACCAACTTTTGTGTGAGTCGCTACTCGTGTGACCATTTTACTACCAAAAAAAAGTTTTTTTATGATAGAAATCTGCATTTTATTGGCTCCTGCCTGTAACATTGCTGCCTGGCTCTTTCTTTTCTACATTATGCAACTCATGTAATCTAAGGCATATAACAGGTCATTATCTTCAGTTTGATCCTTTTTCAAAGATTCAAAGTGGCTCCAATTTACTACAAACTCTCAGAAAATATATTTCAGTGTAACTGCTTCTAACTCTTGTCCTAAGGAATCAGCTGAATGTGGAGAAGATCTTTTAGTCAGCTGCCTAGATTTGCTGGTCTCCTGAATAGGATTGTTTGTTTATTTATATATCAAATTCTTAACTGAATATCTCCCTCATAGAGATTAGCAGAGCAGCGAGTATTGTTACTTGATCTGCATGCAATTCCTTCTCTATGAAACAGGTTAAAATCAAGCTGCCCATTTTTCTCAAAAGCTACAGAACAAGAGTCCTCTGTGCAACTATTACTAATTACATAATTATTCAGTTGAATAACTTGTTCCAATTGTTTTGTTTTTAGCAAAAAGTGAATGTGTGGGCAGGTATCTTAGAATGGGAGAGACTGATGAGTAAACTGATATAAAGAGATGAGAATGATATTTGGTGTGAGACACTGCTGCCTGTTTAATACACACTAATAGATAATGATATTAAGCTTTGGCTTGTACTTTTTTTCTGCCATTTAGATGGAGAATTTTTAGTAACCTCAGTTACAGAATGGACATTTGAGGCTTCATTTTGCCAACATTATTGTCCTCTAGAAATCATGTCATTTCTTGATGCATCCTGAAATGGGCTACCCTACATTTCTTAATTGAAATAGGTCAGATAAGGCAGGGGTTTCCTGGCACCAGGCCATGGTATGCCAGCAACCAGGCTGTGTAAACAAGCAAAGCCGCATCCATAGGATGCAGGCAGCTTGCAAAACCATGCCCCTCCAGTCTGTGGAAAAATCTCCATGGAACTGGTCCCTGGTGCCCAAAAGGTTGGGGGCCACTGAGAGAAGAAATGGACAATATGTTCCTCTCCAGGTGCTGTGAGATTGCATCAGTCCCTCTCCATTGGCTATTGGGATTTATACTTGGAGCCTCACATCTTGTCACTGCTGATAGAAAAACTAAATTCCCAAAAAATTATCCCTAAATAAAATGTTACTGTTTCTGCAGGAACTGAAAGACATTGGTCATCGTGACCAGATGGCTGCAGCCAGAGGAATTCTTCAGAAAAACATCCCTATTCTTTATACCGCTTCTCAAGCTTGCCTCCAGCATCCAGATGTAGCTGCCTATAAAGCCAATAGGGACTTGATCTACAAGCAGTTGCAGCAGGCAGTCACAGGAATCTCCAATGCTGCCCAAGCGACAGCTTCTGAAGATTCTGTCCAACATCAGAGTGGTGGTGGAGAGTTGGCTTATGCACTTAATAACTTTGATGTAAGTTTTAAATTTGTACTGTAAATAAGTTTTGGCACTATATTTCTGGAGCAATACGATTGACAGTTTCTGATTTTCAGCCTTGACATATAAAGGACATCATTATTCTATGATTGTAAAAAATAATAAAAGTACTATCTTTCAAAATACAGCAGGATCTGACATATTTGCAGGAATGCGAATTGGGAATTATTAAATTAAGTATAACTAACACCTAATTTAATAATGCCCAGCTCAAACCAACTCTAGCAATATAGAAATGCAAATTCCTTGTAACTGTATTTTATATCAGCACTAAAAGTTCTTCTCTTTTGAAAAATCAGGGTTTTGTATCAATTTATTTAAAATTTAAATTTTCCAGTTTTTTGACAGAAAGTGTAATGGGCTTCCCAGTTTGGGGGCTAGGCTTTCAGATTTTCCAGAATTCAGACAGACTGTCAAATAACCTGAAATAAGGCCGTTCGTGCTCAACACAATTTCAGTTTACTCTGTGTTCACTTGAACTATTTTTTAATGACACGTCTGATACTCATATCTGATTGAGAACCACTTATCCTAGTCAACCGTATGCAGCTTCTGTAAGGTACTTTTCCCAACTAAATTTATCTTTCATTATCTAGCTTTCCCAGCTTTTTTCCCCCTGATCTGCTATTCAAATTGACCTTGGAATGAGGTCAAGGCTAATGTATCTTTTGATAGTTATGTAGAAGATAGAATCTGAGGAGCTGCAGCTTGTACAACAAATTAATAAACACAGTCTCTTAAAATTCCCTTTTAATATTTCAAATAGGTCACTTCTAGCTACATTGTCCAAAATATAGACATTTGTCCAAAGTGTGGGCAAAATAAATTCACTCTCAGATATGTAAAATATTATAGAATGTACAAAAATATTGCCATATGAAATTTTACTGAGAAGTGTTTAATTCTTGCAATAAAATGGCATAACTGATGTTGACCCATTAAAAAGATCAACAGATAAAAATGATGGCATAATTAGTGTAATTAAAATATTTGGAGCTGCTGATACCAAATCAAAGAAACCTTAGCACCTAGGAGAATTTATGAGAAAAATAAAAAGCTGCTGATTTTTAAAAAATAATAACTTGTTAATGAATATTACTTTAGCATGAAGACCTAACAGTATACAACATAAATTGGAAAACTGACAAATCACAAATTGAAGTCACTAATGCAATCTTAAGTTCATATTACTGTTTTATAGTTTTTTAAAAAAAAAATATTACTTGAAGGTAAGAAAACAGCTAAAATCCAACTGTTGACATAGATCTCTGTAGACTGAGCTTTAGCCAGTGATACACTGGGTTAATTCTGGGTAGTATATTGATCTAAATGTTACATTTGTTAAGCAGATACATATTTTATAGTAATTTTAAAAGATCTTCATCAAAAGAGCAGCATGTCACTTTATTAAAAGTTATGAACCATTTCTTCTTAACAGAAACAAATTATTGTAGATCCCTTGAACTTCAGTGAAGAGCGTTTTAGGCCATCCTTAGAAGAGCGCTTGGAGAGCATCATTAGTGGTGCAGCCCTAATGGCTGACTCATCCTGCACACGTGATGACCGACGGGAACGCATAGTGGCTGAGTGTAATGCAGTGCGACAAGCCTTACAAGATCTGCTTTCAGAATACATGGGAAATGTAAGTAACAACTATACTTGCAAACATTTCCCTTTCTTTGGGATTTAGGAGAACAATAACACAATGTGATTTGAATTAGAAAACTTGTATAGATTGTCAAAAGTAAAATTAAGCCATTAAAATTGTAATTGTCCTGTGATGGTCTTCTGCTATGTTATAGCATTTTATTCAAAGATGTTTTTTTAAAAAACGGAAGTTAAAAACTAATACAAAGGGGGGGGGGCGGAGAAAAAAATAAAGAGAATTGTTATACTGATGAAGCTTCTTGGATAAGAAGTGAATCGTTTTCGTCTTCTTCCTCAAATAAAAAACAATCCAATTGCCTTTTGACAGAAAGAAAAAAAACACCTTTGAGACAATTATGATCTGCCAGAGGTCTCTGGCAACTTTAAGACTTGTGGACTTCAACTCCCAAAATTCCTCAGCCAGCTCTGCTCTTCAATTCTGGGAGTTGAAGTCCACAAGTCAAAGTTGCCAAGTTTGGTGACCCCTGATCTGGATTATTGAGAATCTCCATCGATGTTTAAATCAAAGAGAAAGCTAAAAGTACAAAAAGAAAAAACAAGGAAATATCTTCCAATCTTCTTTCCAGCAGTTATAAGTAGAGTTATAGAGTTTCTTTTACTTTATGGTTACAATGCAACTCTCTTTTTTCTATAATTATCCTGTCTAATCATCAAACCTATAAATCATAAGTTATTTTTTTTTCTGTTTAATGCAAAAAAATCTATAAAGAGTTTCCAGGTCAGCTATAAACATAGATAATTGTCTTTTCTCTGATCAAGAAAATCAACTGGCCATCTCTGCACGTTCCATCATCTTTACCAGCCATTCCTCATTGTGGGTAATGCCAATTTTTTTTTTGTGTGTGCATGTAATAATCTCACTGCGGTTATTGTGTACAAAAACAAAGTTCCACAACTTTTTTCCAAACTCAATTCCCCAAAGAAAAACCTCTGCTCTCAATTGTATATTAATCTTCAAAATTCACTAAATCAGTGAATAATTTTTTATTAATTTTTGAAATTGACTTGAAGGTAAATTAGAATAGTAGAGTTTCAAAGGCTTGGATTTTTTTCCTCAGAATTGATTTGGTATTAAAAGAGTGAGAGAAATCGTCCTTGAATTTGGCAGGATTCTGGCCAAGGAATGTTAAAAATACATAAGATGTGTAAATTGAAATAATGCATATTATGTATTTGATATGCATATCAAAACCATGTAACAGTTAGTTCAAACAATATGTCTACAATTCATAACTCTGCTATTAATATTAATTTTTAATAGGGTATTTTTTGTGCTTGAGTAGAAAAAATAAAAGTTAAAGGTTTCCCTGTCCAGTTATGTCCAGCTGTAGGGGACAGTGCTCATCTTCCTTTCTTAGCCAGTTACAAGCATGCAACTGTATTAAATAGAGCAGGGCTGGACAACCTATGGGGAGGGATGTAGCCTCCAAAGCCCCTTTTTGGGAACTGTGGAAGATTATGTCATCACATTTTAGCATTTGATTACTGAAGAATAATGTGATTACTTCCTGCTGATTTTTAGCAAACAATGAAAAAAATAGATATATTAAACTTCAGGTACTCTTAGCATTGCTATCAAATTTTAAAACAACTCAGAAAATGGATAAAAATGTTAAATCTACCCCTTTGTGGATTGCCCAGCCTCCTTCAACCAATGGTAGCTAAAATTCAATGAAATTAAATGTTTTAACAGTTTAAGTGTTTCACGTATGTAAAAATGGCTAAACAAAAACATCTCCCACACTCTGTGGATTAGAGAATACAAAGTGAAGTTCCTGGGTTACATCCAGTCCCCCAAAATCTTGGGAGAAGCCCTCAAGAGACCTTCTTAGCAGCCAGAACGCTCAAAATAATTCATGATAAGCTTATCAAAATTCTCTAAATAAATTATATGTGGAAATACATTTGGAATATAATCAGAATTGTAATATCTATTGGCAGCTCTAAGTTAAAAAAAAATCTTACTTCAGGTAGACTGAACCTGCTCTAGCTGACTTAGCATGGCTGTGTTTGTAAAGCACAAGATTGATATAATATAATTAAACTATAATGTGATACAATCAACTCATTTCCAATCTGTCTTTATGAAGGAACTCTTTCTATTTGAATGGAAGGTAGAAAAGGGAGACAAGCTTTGGAAAAGTAAGAGATAAAGATAACAAGTCTATACTTTTTGCAAAGACTTAGGCTTTTTTAAAATTGAGAAAATGTGAAGAGGTTGGTAAAAGGGAAAAACCCAAGATAAGATTATGACAAGTATTGTAATGTAAACTATGATTCTTTTGTTACAAAAACATCTAAATTTACTCACAATCACTAAACTAGTTTATTCTTTTACAATCTCCCCTTTTTGTAACCTTTCCATTATTTTTCTTCAGTTAAAATAGAGAGCTTTTAGAACAAATTGTTGAATAAAATAATGGCTTGTTCTTGGCTTCTTTCCTCATATTCAAAGAGTAATAACACAAAGACCTTGGTTTGGACAACAGACTTGAAACTACAGATATTGTTTGGTTAATTACATCTGCTTGCTGAAGGCACCAGAATGCATACATTAGAACAGCTGACATCATCAGTTGCTTTATGTATTGGGAGAGAAGAAAATAATGGCATTTAGCTTTTTAAAAGACTTCTGAATTGTTTGTTCATAATTGACAAAATAGGTTTTAATTATGAGAATCCATGTTTCCCTCTATTCATTTAAAAATAAATACACATTTGAAAAGCTGGCATCTAAAACTTTTCCTCCAGGTATTGAATTTGTTCGTATACTTCTTGATATTCTGGATGCCTCCTGAAAAACCACCTAGACTTAAGGTATTTTCAGAGAGCATTCCTTCCAATAGAATGTGAAAATTATCACGTTTAGAACAGATACTTCAGCTTTGTCCCTAGATTTTGTGAAATACTTAAGGAGAATAAAGCCAATAATGGTGAGAAATTGAGTGTTTCCTTTGATAATACCTATCTTAAATATGAAAACATCCTAAAAGCCAAGTATTTAATATATTTATCTCTTTATATTTTAAATATAAAATATTTGTAGTTTGTATATAAAAGTTTGTATGAACATTCTTTTGGAAATATATACTCAGCACATAATTTATAGTAGCCAGGGATCTGAAGAGCTCTTACAGGTATGCTTCAAGTTTTAGTCGTCTAGTTTGACTTCTTTTCATTTCAACCATATTTTTTCATATTTTAGTGAAACTATCTTGTGAACTCACTTTCAAAAGTGGCTTTACAATATGGTAGTAAGGAGAGGATGATTGAGAAGGTCTGTTTAGATCCTGGACAATGAGTAATTTATAAAGCCATTCATTTTGTTGTCAGTTGTGCAATTATAGTCCTCAAAGTGCTTAGAAAAAATAGTTACTTTACTTAAATAGCATTTAAGCATATTTTGAAACATTTGGAAATCCAAATAGCAATTTTATATGTTAAAATTAATTTGATTTAGCAGCCACAAAACTCTACTTATGATTCAAACCAATACTACACTAAAGAAAAATAGTCCTTTAACGCATGTGTACCTAAGTTTAAGAGGCATATTTGAGTTCTATGTAGCTTTGCAAAATTTTCAAAACTGCATCCTTCTGCAGATTAAAGCCCCAGCCACTCTCCTTGTCTGTTGTTACCCAGAAGATGGTGGGAAGGACTTTACTGTCAACATACTGTTTCTATCTAGTAGGATAGAACAGGACATAATTTCTGAAACAGTTATCTGCCCTATTCAGAAATCAGTGGCTTCAGTTAATCGGTTTCAGCGCTGGCCTACTTTGCACAGAAAATAGAAAACATCTAGTGACTTAAAATTTAAATAAAAACAGTGTTGAACAGGACTTAACATATAATATATGTGAGAAAGTTCTTGGGAGTCAGGATGAAGAGATGGTGGCTAAGAAATAGTCAGATAAGAGACAGCATAGCCTGCAGCTGGATAGCGGCAGGGCAAGAGGCTCAGGAGGTACCCTCTTTAGTTTCTTGTTCTGTAAAGGAGGTGGCAGGAGATTGTCCTTTCAGAAGACACTGCTAATATATCTTTACAACAAAGTAGAATCAGCTTCTGGTTTCCTGTCTGGTCCACCTGGTAAAGCTGACATGAAAGCTTGTACTTGAGTAGTGCTGGAGCATTACTTGAGGAGAACTGTGAGCATTAAATTTGGTTCATTTAGTACTGGTATATAATAAATTTAATTCAATCCTCTTCAAAATGGAAGCCACATAACCAGCTTCACCAAATATGGCTAATTTTTAAACATATTTGACCTTTGTTTATTATAGTGTTTTATGAATTTCTTTTCTGCATTATTGGGAAAATTAAATTCAGAAATAGTTGTGAAATGCCATGATTATGCAGAAAGGAAAATTGACTATCAGCAAATCTACATTTTCTCAGTCCTATTTTCAGATATTTGGTCCATTTATGCAATGACATTGTTATATGGATATTAATTCAATTATCCATCACTGGGGGTTTTCAGTTGGACAACCATTTGTCCGGGATGGTCTGAGGACTCTTGCCTTGGGCAAGGGGTTGGACTAGAACAGTGGTCGCCAATTAGTGGACTGGGAACCACTGGTGGTCCGCAAGAAAATTTTGATGGTCCGCAGAGAAGTGTCACCCCCAAAGCACCCTCCAAAGCAATTAATCCAGGCTGCACAGGAACACATGGCTTGCATCGCTTGCATTGCAAATAACACAAGGTAGTGAGGGGAAAGGGGAAAGATCAGAGGGGGGAACGTGCCCCATGCGCCTCACCTGGCCACCAGGCTGCTTCTTTCCACTTCTTTTTTCTTCTGCTTATGGCTGCACACAAGGAAAGCAGTAAAAGTCTTTCTTTCTCTCCCCCAAACTCCAGTCTTTGGGACCCTGCAAGACATCTTGCTCCAAGAGGCTGCACCAGCAAACTCATTTCTGGTGGAGTTTAGGAGGGAGAAAGAAAGACTTCTGCTGCTTTCCTTGCATGAAGCCAAAACTCACTCTCTCTCTCTCTCTCTCTCTCTTTCTCTCCCTCTCCCTCTCCCTCTCCCTCTCCCTCTCTCTCTCTCTCTCTCTCTCTCTCCCCCCCCCCTCAAGAACGGAGCTGGAGATGGTATCCTGCAATCCCAAATAAATAATGATTGATTGATAGGAAAACGGGGTGGGGAATTTTCCTGCAGACTTTTTTGGGGATTTTCCCAGGGTCTCTGGTCTGCAGGATTTAAAATTATGAGTTTGGTGGTCCCTGAGGTCCAAAAGATTGGCAACCCCGGGACTAGAAGATCTCCAAGGTCCCTTCCAACTCTATGATTCTATGATTATGGAATTTAATCAAAACCGAATACATATTTGATAGATTACTCTTAATTATAAGATGTAGGATTGTGTGGCAAGATCTCAGTACTATATATATGGAATACTGATTACAGTATTGCAACTTTTAACAGGTGTAGCTCTGTCAAATACTAAAGTTATAGTTTAGTATCATAGACATTTTTTGTTTGCCATCTGGCAGAACTGTGAGAAGATGTAACACTTTTGGTTTTGGTTTTAATTTAATTAAAAGCTTATCTTTATTTAAGAAAATAAACCAACAGTTTATTTTAACCTAACTTATTTAATAACTCATCAAGATTAACTATGTAAAAAAGAATAAAAATTTCCAGTATCTGTAGCTCTATAGATCAGTAGATCATTGTTTTCCTTGTGGAAAACAATGTTCCGGTTCCAAGCTGGACTCCTCTGCTGAGTTTTAATGCCAGTGCATTAACCTTGCACTGGAGACCCCAGGGTTCTTCTCTTAATCATAGAGCTTGTGTCATTAACTGAACCAAACTTTTTTTTTCTCAGACTCTTTAAAAGAGTTATTATAGAACACAATGATGGGGAAGGATTGATATATCATTTTGAACTTCCAGAAAACGTGAAAGATGAATATGTAAAATTAAAAATCACATATGACAGGAACTATTTCTGATTAACAAGGCATCTCTGTCTCTTCTTCTTTTCTTTTTCTGTTAGAAGAAACAAAAATATGTAGTGGCTGCTAAACTAAGAAATGGTTTCCAGCACTAATAAGAATTTAAGCATTGAGAAGTCTATGAAAGGTCAAAAGCATTTTCAGCTTCAATTGATAATAGGCTTGCCTATCAGGAAATTAGGCCACTGAAATATCGTTACATTTCAAAATGTATCTAAAAAGCAAATTATTGTCCTCATTTTTGGAAAAGAAAATTACATACACATTGCTTTTCCCTAATTTCTTTTAGCCAATTTCCAGAGCATATAACCAAAATAATTGAAGGATATCTCAGAATAAAAGTTATTATTACTGAAAGGAGAAATTGTTATTTTTCAACCTCTAAGCAAAAAAAAAAAAAAAAAAGCTAAGACAACACCTAAAAATTGGAGTTCTGCCTCTTCTAATCAGACAAGGCTATCTAGTTACGGGGAGAGAGGAATTGCTTCATTTAAATAATATGGAATAATTCATGTTTACTTTCTGCTGATGGAATGGGAACCTCTCCTGCAACGTCCTGATCTTATTTAATGTGAGATATAATAGCATAACTACTACAGTGCGTATGCTGAACCGTATTAATAATAGCAAGTATTCAAATGTGTCTTTAATCCGAAGATATTTTTCTGCCTTGAAAAGAATGAAAAACTGCTCTTCTGAAATATACTGCAGATTTTAGGCATTTGAAAAGTGAAGAGCAGTACAAGGAAAAGGGAAAACTAAATCTTGACATTTAAACAAATAGCTATGCTTATTAGAAAACACTAGATAATTTTTGTTGTGCTTTACAACAAAAACCTCTAAGGTTAGGTTGGCTGAATTTCAGCAATTATGATAATTGAAAGCCACTTATGTGGTGAGATGACTGAATATTAGAATATATATCTGTCCCAGAAGTTATTCTCAATTTTAGATTGAAAACCTTAGATAAGCATCTCTAATATACATTAGGCTCACCATATATTAACCAAAATGATTTCCTTCTTAATTCAAATGTAGTAATTAGTTCTTATTGCTTATTGTGGTCTTCACATTTCTCTTAGGGATATAAACCTTTGAGCAGAAATGGGCTTAAGAACTACATATGTTGCATGTTATAGTTTCTTTTAAGTCGACTTAAATGAATGAAATTATTTAAAATACAAAAAACTATTCTTACAAGATAGAATCTGAGACTTCATAATCTGTTGACCATTCTGATCCCTTTACAAAATGTTTTTTTCTTGCATTTTTTTATCAGTGCTTTCTGTGTAAGTCTTTTGAATGACCTCAGAGCAATTTGAGACTGATGCTCTTCCTTCCATGGACTGCTGAGTCTCATACTTAGAAACTTAAACATGGAACAGATTATATTCTATCTGCTTATTTAAACACTTAGACTAGAAATTAAATTTGCTATGAGCCTTATCTTGCTGACTGTACGTAAACTGGCAGAGGAACTAGAGATAGTTTTTGTTGTATAAGTGATCAATTTGAAAGGTTTGACTATGTTAGAAAATCTGGTGTTTGATATAAAAAAGATTTTTCAAATGTTATTCTGGAAGGTCCTCTCTCAGATTCTACTCTGTCAATATAGTGATTTCAGTAAATTTATGTTGAATAACAGGTGATTAATTAATATAAGAATTCATAACATGGACTTATCAAACTAATCTCTTTACATTCCCTTATGTCTATTGGCAGAGCCCAATTCAGTTGTGCCCCTCCCCCCAAAAAAGATGTAGTAGTATCTGTTGAAAAAAATTTTCTTTATTTTACGAAACTACAGTAATCTTAGCACATAAAACTGGAAGTTATACCTAACATGGGTTCCTCATAAATAATTTGCAGATGAGAACATGAAGAATATGAAAACTGGTGAAAGTATTTGATTTATGATGCTGAATTCGTTCTCATTCAAATTATAATATTCTTGGAATTTAAAAAAGGCAGCCCTCTACAATTTGTCATCCTTAAGAAAAATCCTAGAGGGTTGTAGTATGGAAATTTTCTGTTTACCTGATATTTAAGTAACAAAATAGTCTACTTGACATTGATATAGTGATACCGTGAAATTGATAATACACAAAACAAGAGGGTATCATATTTGTATGTTGGAAGCAAAACAATATGCTCATTCCAAAAAAAGATTTTACTACAACCTATATTGTAAGGAAATATATAAGAAACAAACTTATAACCAAGAAAGAAAATCAAATTCACAGTTTCTTATTTTGAAAGGGCACCAAGAAAGAGTCAACTTCTATTTTTATAATGTATAGATTTTTTAATGTTTTTGTACACTGCACTTACTGCATTATGAACTTCCCACTGAAAATGCACTTGGAATATTGCTAGTAGAAATCATTAGAATTTTCTATTAATATTTTCAACATTTAAAAATTTGAGGGGGAAGATAAAATGATAACTGAAATAGAAGTGTGGCATATATTTCTGAAATTGATGGTGCAGATATGACCATTATTTGCTTTTCATTTAGATGGTTTTTATTATATGATGTCTCAATAAGTTTCCCCACTAAATAGGTCCTGCAATATTAAATTATAGTGCAGTACTATGCCAGGTAAAACTTATGAAGTTCAGTCTTTGATTGGATCTTGGACTGGAAGGTGATATTGAACATAATTAAGCATCACAACTTGTTCTTCCTGTAGGTAGCAGAGAACATTTAATTCAGGAACTTACTTGCAGGAACCTTTGCTTTCTAAAATAATGGTAATAATTTATATGTTCAAGGACTGATTGAACAGTACTAAAATAAGTGATTATTTATTTTCCTTCTGGGACTGATGTAACTGTCATTTGAAATATCAACTATAGAAGATGAAATAATTCAAGACGGCATCCTGTTAAGCACTACTAAATAAAAATGGCAAAATCTGTATTTCAGCTTTGGTTGTATCATTTGGGGGAGATATGATGCTTTGGGCTGATGGTGATCAATAGCCTCATAATTTAACACCAGATTAGAATTAATTCATAAAGGTTTGCATATCACCTAAAATTTTATTTAATGATTCAACATTTGGATCTTTGCCAAGGCTATATCATACCCATCTTCCCATGAATAAGTAATAGTCGGGGGGGCATTGAAAATTATATTTAAATTGCTATTGAGTGATGTTAATATTTTGCCTATGGCTTTTTAAAACATTGAAACTCTTATTTGATTACCCTCAATGTGAAAATAATATTGGGACTGGTCGTAGTCTTAAAAAATACTTACTGCATTACTGAATTTGATATCAGTAGCTGTTGATTTTGTCACTTTAGAAAATGCCCCCTTTTTAGATTCATAAAGAAAAGTAGAAAAATTCAATTAACATAACTAGAACCAAACTGCTTTACAGGTGATATATTTTGGTAATTATATAACTATATCATGCAGCTCATATGATTGATGTTATCGGATTAATGCATAACATTGCCCTGCACTTTCTCTTTAGATTAAAACAGTCAAATATGTAGGCATTATGATATGCGATACTTGCTAAGGGGCTAAAATTTGTATTCTCAAATCTTGTATGACTATGAAAATTATAGGTGTTTTCAAGTAGTTCAGAAGGAAAAGAAAACAGATTGACATAGGAGAAAATAAATCTTTTAGCTGCTGGTACTTCCTGCAGCATCTCCTGACTTAGGTGAACTGCCCTGAAGAGAAGGGTTAGTAATAATAAAGGGTTTTGACCAATTAGTAAGCCAGTTGTTTCATATGATAGTTAAGTAATGTTGATGAAATAATGTTGGGTTGTATTCTGAAGGAGTATCTTATGAGAGACAAATGTCATTAAGATGCTTAAAAATGTTCTGTTAGAATGTATGTGTTAACATAATTGTTACTCAGTTGCCTTACAAATCTTTGCAGCTTATACATTTCTTTTCACTTTCAAACTCACAAACTTGCTTACAGACAGTGGGTTCTTGTTAAGTTAGTAGGTGGAAATAGAGACCAAAGCATAGACAGTTCTCCCTTTGTTAAGTGGAACATAGATTCTTAATAGAAATTATGCTTCAGTGCAGAGAAAATCTAGTTACCTGATGCATAGAATATGCTGTATATGGCTGAAAGACAATGGCTTATCATGTAGAGGATTTGTAGATTTTATCTACTTTTCACTAATAGTTTGGTTTAATAGAGCTTTAAATAATACAATCCAATATATTGAGCTAAAGTAATGCCGATTATAAAACTTGCAAGTACTGGGATTTGATGCATTGGCTTTAAAGTCTGAAATTTCCATCTTTTTCACCCTGTTCAAACCTTTGCAATATTTATTCAAGGATGTTTATATAGCACAGGCATCAGAAAAATGATTTGTTTGAAAACCTTGCAGCATAGTACAATATACAATGTTATATACTGATTTAAAGAATCCAAACATCAATATTTCTTTTCCCCCACTAACAAATGTCATTGCTGAACTTGGCATGATGGTTAGATATATACATTTTCTTCAAAATATTATACCTTTAATTATGTGTTCATGATTTTTGAGAGTTGTACTAAATAATTTCTTAATTGCATTGCATTTAAACTACACAAATATATAGCAAAGTTAAGTTTCATAAGCACCAAATCTAGAATTTTTAAGATCCAAGAACTGATTATTTGCTTTTCAGAGAAATTTTGTCCTATTTTAAATGACATTATAATATTTCTCCACAAAAAAATACCAATCTGAGTTTAAAAGTTCTTACTCTTTCCACAAGTGTAATTTAATTAATTATATTGCAATCAGTAGAGCCCTCTCCTTGAATATTGGATTGGTGTTTAAATTATCCAGTGGAATTTACTGGATTTCCACTGTAAATTGGAATTTACAGTGGTAATTGATAGGTAATTCTATGAGAATAATTTGGTGCCAGAGGAATAGTAATGAATATAGAAAATGGTTTTCTGGTATTCAGTAGTCGTCAGGCTTGTTGAGGAAAAGAAAGAGGGCTTTTTGCTTTAAAAAAAATCCTTAGTGTTCATTTCTTTATATGTCGCTTCTTGGTATGAAATGTATCCCATTAAAGTCAAGACAGATTTAACAGAAGTTGAAGCTCATGTAATATTTGGAGACCATGCTTAATGCTACTGAATGGTTGTAGCAGGTTAATATTTTGAAGTAATGAATGCCAGAAGTGGCAGTAGCTATATTCTGAATTTGCAACACATTTAGAATTCTGAATTCTTACTATGGAGTTAAAATAATACTAAAATCCCATGCTGTAGTAGACTGGAAAATCCTTTTTCTGCACCTTTCTACTGTAGATCACAAGACAACAATCTTTTAAGGAAATTATCTTTTTGTTTTTTGGTTAGTATGTACTTCATGAGACACTGAACTGGCTGAAATGCTGGTAAAATTTAGTAATTACAATGCATCATTTGGTAAAATATTCCCCCTTAAGTCCATTAAATAGATACCCAACAATATTTTCATCCAAATTATTTTCCTAAATTATATCTGGGGGCTTGGGAGTAAAAAAATAAAAAATACACATATAATTACATAACATGAAACAATATACATATTTTGGGCTGAGCATATTTAGATTCCAAACATCAGGAATGCAAATGTAATGCCAACACTGTTATTTAAACACTGAAAATATTGTGGGTTTATTTAAAAAAAACAACACCCTGAAATACTACTGCATCACTCAAAACAAGTTGCTTAGAAAAATCTAGGCTTTCTCAGTATTTGAGTTTTTTTTTTTTAATGTATCAGATCCCTGCAATTTAAAATAAGTTTATCTCCTTTGTGTTCTTTGATTACCTGTAGATATTACACTTCACATTCTTTATAAGGTAACTGCTGACATTTGCACTGTCCATAGCCATTAATGATGATGAAGGGTCCTTCATGGGCAGGTTCATATTCATTATATGGTCCTTGGTCTGACATATTTGACATATGCAGCCGTGTTTGAGATCGCAGTTGCCTGTGGCTTTGAATCATTGAACACTGCCTAATTTTTCTTAATGTGGGAGGACAGCACTTCCTGGAGATGAACACTACAAAAATGATAAAAAAGAAAGAAAATAATAAAGCCATTGTTCCTGTAATTACCTGCTGGGTGAAGATGACATTGTTTGGTTCAGGCATCTGCTCTTCTGTGGTAAAGGGTATGCCTGTGGTGGTTGAAATTTCTTTATCTCCCACATGGAAATTTGAGGAGCTTATTCGCTTTGTATATTCAGTTGTTGGAGCTCTGTGAGTTGTAGCAATGGGTGTAACAACAGTTGATAAATTCCAGCAAAGCTGAAAACCGTAAACTGCATCTAGAATATCCTCTCCCTGGGTATGGTTTGGGGTATGACAAAGGATGGAGTATTCCCACCGACCTTGGAAGCCACTGAGCCATGTGGCTAGTGCACATATTTTGGGGCTGCATTCCCAGGGGTTGCTGGAGAGACCCACAGTCGTTAGGGTTTTAAGTGAATATAAAACCTTGGACTCCAGAGTGGTTAGCTTGTTGTTATCCATTAGGAGAATTTTAAGATTAGGCATTATTTCAAAAACTGTTGTATCAATGGCTTTGATCTCATTTCCAGACAAATCTAGTTTTTCTAAAGTGCTCCAGGTCCATTCCATCCCACAGGTCAGGTTGCTAATTTTATTCCCCTGTAAGAAGAGCATGTGCAGATTGCTTAGCCGAAGGAAGTGAGCAAAGTTAATCTTTGTCAGTTGGTTGTGCTCTAGGTGAAGCTCCCTTAGTTTGGTTAATCCTGCAAATCCATTGCGCGCCAAACTTCGCAAGCGATTTGTGCTCAAATCCAAAAAATCCAAACTACGACAGTCTGAAAACAGGCGGACTGGAATAGTCCTCAGATAATTGGTACGTAAACTTAGGGTTTGCAGTTTACGAAGGCCATACAACAATTCAGGATTCAAAGCAGATAATTGATTGAAAGAGAGATCCAAATGTTGCAAGTTAAGTAGCTGACTGAAAGTTGTGTTTGGTAAATGAGATATTTTGTTTGAACTTAAAATTAATTCCTTGAGTTTATATAGTCCTTGAAAAGCATCTTCTCTTACTGTATCAATTTGATTATGGTCTAAATGAAGCCAGGTAAGTTGACTGAAGCTTGCAAACTGATCCCCTTCAAGCTCCATAATAAAATTGTGCCTCAATGACAAACCTAGACAGCCCTTGTCAGTGGTGTTTGGCACTGAGTGAAACCCCTGAGAGTCACAGTAAAAGAGCAGCTTCTCACAACGACATTTTGGTGGACAAGCTGTGCCCAAGGCAGGCAGCATTTTAAAAACAATACTCATTGCATATACTGCTGCCAGCATAGGAGCCCCTAATGGCCACTTGAAATGTAAGCCTGCAGAATATAATTCAGGGAAACAACAAAATAGGATATTCTTATCAGAGATATGCTTAGAACAAGAAGAGAAAGATTGTTGTAAATAATGACATGCATTAAAATGTTTTGGAGCTTTAATTCTTATTTTAAAAAAATTCTTGGTAGAGATATCTTAAGTTACTGAAATTATTGATAAGCAGTTTCCCAGTCTTAAAAAAGTACTGGTTCCTAAACATGCATTTCAAAAGCTAGATTAACTGCACATTATAAAACAAGTCAAATCATGCAAACTTACCCATTCTTTTGAGTACGTTGGAGGTTGCATTCAGTCGTAGTTTTAGACTCAACACAGTGAGTCTGTAAAAAGCTCTAACGTTGACAGCTTTTAAATCATTTACTCTCTTTACTCTTCTTTGATTTTGGAGGAATTAAAAAGGCTTCACATCCCATTTCCAATATATTCTTTTGAATTCATGACCTTGATTTCCAGTGGCAGATCTGTTAATTCCCGAATCAGTGCTGAGTTGATTGGCAGCTTTTCTTATACTGTACAGCTGCTTAATTGCAAACGCTTTCCACAGCTATGGCTTTTTTACTCTTAACTTGTTGATGACAGATGGGTAGCTTATCACTGAGAGAAGCTTCTGTAGTCGCTTGAATGCATTTGCTGAAAAGCTTTCAGGGCTAAGGTACAGAACGCATTTGCTTATGTGCTGCTACCACACAACTGTATATAGGCTGACGTCATCCTGTGACGTTCCTTTTTGTTTGGGTTTTCCAGAAGCTTTTGCAGTTTAAGGCACTATATTGCACACTCTCAATTGTGAGATTAGACTACCACTAAGAGGAAAAAAAGTAAGAATTCTTCGGCTGATATCCAGGTGATAGGAATGATTTTTCAAGAGTCTGTCTTGTAGATTACATGCTTATTACTACAATCTTAAGCTGTACAGGTTTTGGGTTTTGTGATTTAGTATTTGTGTTGGTATTCTGTATGAAAATTGTAAATAAGATAAGTGTAAATAACTGTACATAAGAACACACACACACACTCTTTGTCCCCAAAGCAACTTAACAGGAAAAACTCACACATGATACAACATTTTAGAAATTAGTAGCATGAAGTTTTTTTTAAGGGAATATATTTATAAATGTATATCTTATATTAAAAAGACAAGCTTTTAAAAACTGTAAAATTGTGTGTAAAAATCAGTTTCACTGGGCTTTGATGATTCTTCATCTGGGTAGTTCAAACAGAATTTAGAAACATGTATGCATACTTCAATACGTATGTGGATTCCATTCTAAATGACTGAGTCCCTGGAAATGTACAGGACAGTACCATCTTTAATTATTAAATGTGTAGCTCTTTTACTTCTTAAATTGAACTGAAGAGTGAGCCAGAGGCAGTTACATTTAACTGCATGCTTGGCTTTGCAGTTATCAGTTCAAATAATGTGAATAACCTAGGAAATATTTGATTTGGAAATGGTAATATAGTTTTATTCAAATTTGGCAACATTTAAACATAATTCTCAGTTAATAAGAATTCATGCTAATAGGACCAAACCTCACATTTTATATTTTGAATATTATTCTGTCACTGCTATAATTTTTTAACTCGTAACCTGTAATTTTTTTTAATATTTGTGTGTGTGTGTGTGTGTGAAAACTATATGATTTTGTAAGTGTAAATAACTATGCTACTTTTTCTATGCCTATTTTTCTCAGGGAAATTGCTTCCTTTTCACCTAACACTTGTAAAATTCTTTATCACATATTTTTGGTAGATAATACATGAAGAATATTCAGTTACTGTTTTTAGAATTTTGAATATGCAGTACTTTTCAGAAAAAAATTACTATAAATCTGAATTTTTAGATTTGGCTAGTGGAGTGGAGGAAGTTATCAACAGATTTTACCAGATCTCATTAGCCAAAAACTACTTGTCTATCCACAGTTAGAATGATGGAAACTCTTCAACAGTAACCAAGAAAGCACACAAAGTCCAAAGGGGTTCTGACTTGAAGTAGTGATTAGTAATTAGCAGACTCGACAGAGTAAGAAAAAGTACCAGCTTTCTTGGAAAAAGATGAAAGCTGAAGAAGTCCTTTCCTGTTCTAGATCAAAAACAGTGGGATGTGGACTTTTATGTCTGGTTCTAAGTCATAAAGAAACTTCCAATTGCCTTCGCTTTGCAACTTCCAAATCAGACCCAACATTCTGCTGAACTTTTTGATTGGGAAGGAAAATGTGTTCACGGAGGTGTGGTTTTGAAACTGAAGATGCCAGACTTACAAATACCTACTGAAAGTCATGCTGTGTATAGCTATCTATCTTAAAGTACTAAACGGCCACTGTCTTAGCTGAGTCCTTTTTATTTCAGATCTCGCAACTCATATTTTTAAATTGTGCACAATAGTTTCCAAATATTTTAAGTTCCAAATACTTCCGTACACCTAAGGAAGAGACCCTTATCCGAGAAATGAAGAGATGAAAAAATACTATGAGCATACTCAATATTTAATGCATAAATTTTTACTATATCAGACTTAAGTGTACCATCTTCTGCTGAATCCAGTCCTGGAAGGTTTTTCCCCTTCCAAAGGACCTATGCATATCACATATTTCTAGTCTGGTTTACAGATACTTGCCAGAAGCCACAATCTTAAAAAAGATAAAAGCTAAAACTGAATTAATCCCTAGTTGTATGTAAAATAAGGCACTCCATTTTTTAAAATTGATTCTGTGTGTGTGCATGCACACGCACACACAATGTATTCCCTTTTGCATAAAGATGCAAGTGCACACACACATCTTCATTCCAGCTGAGCAGCGAAAAGAAAAGCAGGATGGAAAAAGGGGGTGAAAAAGAGATAGTCATATTTGGAATGAAAAAAGAAAAGGTGGACCAAATTGGAGGAGAAGGGACAAGATAATTGGGAAAAAAACTATTGACCCTTCATTTATAAAAGATGAGTATCTCCTTCAAGTCAGAAGAGGAGGATAAGTAGTGATCACCCTTTCTGCCACACACAACTGTAATGTATGTGTGTGTGTATGACAGAGAGGGAAGGAGGGAGGGAGAGTGAATATGGGACAGAAGCGTCTATCCTATTTAAATAGTGTCTACAGTATTATTTATGAAAGAAAAACTCATCTCCACTTTAATTAAGGAAATCATTTTAAAATAAAGATAGCAATAGAAAATCATTTATTTTCCTCCCAGTTTTGCTGTCTTTTTATGTAATTGAATTGAACAATTTAGATTATTGAGAATATATTTGGATATAGTTGCTTCTGTGATGTGGAAATCTCTCATAATTTTTTCTTGCAATTGCCTGATGCCTTTATGATAGTTGAGTAGGCCATTTGGCTGCTGTTAGTTAAGTGGTCAGATCTTAGAAGAGTCAAAAGGCAAAAGTAGAAATAACTATGCCAGGTATTTGCAAAGGCAACTGAAGAAAGAGAAATCTTAAAGGTGAAGTTTAAAGAGAAATATTTCAACAAAATGATAATAATAAGTAAAGAAAATGAGGTTTAATATTGCATATATTCAGATTATAAATGATTTGTAAGATAAGAACCAAGTCATTTGGTTTCCAATTTTAAACAATAGACATTAGAATTCCAAGAAACTTTGTCCAAGATCGATAGTACTGTAGTTTATCTTCGGTAAAATTGTATGTCTGACCAGAACAATTATTATACATTGGTAGCATATTCAAAGGGAACATGCACAAAAATAGGAGTGGTTCCTCCAATTGTATGTTCACTTGTTTATTATATTTCTAGACTACCCACCAACTACCTTAAACAATATGCACATCATAAAAATATATAACATAGGTCAATGTCATACAATAAAACATCTTACTATATAGTGATATATAAGTTTAAATCTTAGCTCAAATATATTTCCATTTATACTACTAGTCTAAACTTCCACTTATAATACCTGAATTATTCTATTCCAGTAAATAGGTGTGTAGATTTTTTGTAAGCAGATCATTGGTTTGAATCCAGCTATTGGAATTTGTCTTCATTTTATGAGATTCAATCCTTTCAAAGCACAATTTATTGTTTGTGACACATAGTCAATAATTCTTAAGCAGAAAAACATGGAGTCAGCTAGAGTATGCCTATTTCGGAAACCCTGGGTTAGAAATGTAGTAATATGTTTGGCTTAGATTAAGAACCAAGCTTGCTTCTCATAGGATATCAAGGCAATCTAGCATTCAGATTGATGAGGATTAAGTTTGAATTTCTGAGAGGGATCCCTATATAAAGTGTTGCACAATGTATCATGGAAGCATAATTATATTCCTTGTTGCACACCATAGCTATAGCTTCCTTATCCCATTATCCATAGGAATTGGAGATACTTGTAAAGGGACAAAACAGGCTTTGCTGCCAAACCTACTACGTTGTACTTACATTGGATGCAAGGATGTAAGGACAGAATTTGTATTGCCACATGCATGTTTTCATTTTGACATAATATGGGTAGGCTAGAGTTACTTACATATTATTATTTGCATCTTCTATTGTATCTGAATGTTTTATTTCCTGGAGAACATAGTTATCCATGTCATTTTATTTTTATCCTGTCTTTTTACTTCAAAGCTCTCAAAAATATTAATGTTTGTCATGTTTGCTTTTCAAAATATTTTAAATAAATATAACTAGCCTTATATCCAAGCATAGGCATATCCTGCTTGCTTAATTAGTGAAATTCAACAGATGTTTTTCTAGTACAATACTGCCACCTGTACAAAAAGGGGCCTTGTGTTTTACTAGCACTATACATTTTTCTTGAGAAATATCATAACTTCCATTTCTCTTAACTTTTTGCACTCGTGTATGAGGACACAGAATCTTAGGTTCATGCATCTCCTTCTCTATACTGTCATAATGTAACAAAGGTTGTCACGTTATTTAGACAGATGCCAAATTTTTAAACCTGACACAAGCCACAAGGAACATAAGGAATAACATGGGCACAGAAACAGTTGCTAAGTAAGTTAAGTAAAAGCCGTGATGACTCATTTACTGCAAGAGATGACCACATCTAAACAGGTGGAACTAATCAGAAAAAGATCCCTAAGGGGTATTTAATCAGACAAGATTATTAGTTTTCCTGGGAGTTAAAACAATCTGTTCATGTAATTAAGAGGTTCATCTTTATTCAGGTTTCTTTTAATTCAAATAACTTTGCATCCGATTCATATATTATTCTAAGTTATGCTTTCTTTAACTATGATTTATTCAATAACCCATAATGGTTAATTGTGCTGAAACTAAACAACCATGTTATGTCATAGTGAAATGTATAAACCACCTTATCAGGCGCAAATAATTTGTGGGCAATCTCAAGCAGAGGTTTTATAATTAGTCACCTATGTTACAAGAATCTCTCCAGTCTTGATTGCCTTTTCTCTTGGGATCAGTCAGAAAGCTTCAAGGATTTGGCGGGAAGTAAAACCTACACCACTTTTTGCAATGCAAGAATTTTAAGCTCAGCCTCCTCTTAACATTTTCCTCAATGTAACTGGAGATTCCACTACACCTAGCAAATCTAGAAATTTACAGAAACTGTGTGCAATTCTAAGAATACTTCACAAAAAATGTTGAAAATAATTATATATACTTTGTACCATTACATATACACCATGCAGCAGAGATTTTACACATTATCTATGCTAAATATATAAATAACTAAAATAAATATAACAAAGCATTATTGCTTTATTCTGAAGATACTTAAAAATGACATCTCTCTAAAATTTATCTTCTAAGACAGAGATCTCCAACCTTGGCAACTTTAAGATTTGAAATCCATAAGTTTTAAAGTTGCCAAGTTTGGATAGCCCTGTTCTAAGATGTGTTAGAATAGGAAAAAATATAATTTCAACAAAATTAAAGGATTGTCCATGTGTCTTATGCTACATAGTTGTGCATATTTTAAAGTGGCAAAGTTTGTCCATCATATGCATTAAGCAAATAGGACATCTTCAAGGACCCATCATGACCCATGGCAACATTTCCTTTCAATAATAAACCAGCCTCATTCTTTAGTCTGAATCTAACCATGATACTGTTTCACAAGTGACTATATAACAGCTTCCTGGACGTTTTGCAAAATGAATACAATATAGGAATTGACTCAGACAGCTGGTTAAGAACATTGCCACAATCCATTCCTAATCAGTCTATAAAGTGCAACTAAGGAAGCCAAATATAAAATTTAAAGTTCTAAACCATGTCCATTATCAGATATGTGGTACAAATTTTGTATTCTAGTTTCTAGATCTGTCCAGAAACACTTCTCCTATACACTGCTGTTCTGATATACAAGACCTCTGCTGATTTCAGTTTGCCATTGATAACTGAGTGGAAAAGTCAATGGAATCTAGACTTGAGCTATTGTATAACTATAATTCTACAATGTAATGCTGCTTTATTTGATTTTCTAGGCTGGGCGCAAAGAAAGAAGTGATGCCCTCAACTTGGCAATAGACAAAATGACAAAAAAGACAAGAGATTTGCGTAGACAGGTACAGTATTAAATATGTATTAAAAAACTCATGTAGTCTACTATGCACATAGCATAACATTTATTCTAGCAGTTTTTTCATATCTGTCAATTATAGAAAACTAAATGCTTGGATTTTATTAAAACTGGGGAAGCTAACTTTAAGTCTAGAGTGTGATGCTTTCTTCATTCTGTCACATTTACAAGTATAATGTTTTTTCTTCCCTACAACCCAGTAACAGGAACAAACTGAGAAAGCCAATGCTGCCAATACATCTTGGCCTTCCCCATATACCCCAGAGAGCATACTCTTTTATATTAGCCTTCACCTGGGCAGGAGAACCTAGGACTTTTCTCCACATCTGTCAAAGGCCCGGTCCCACTGCACTTAAGGATGCAGAGAGGATGTAAAGCATTAAAAAAAGCTTGCCATCCATTGGAAAACACTATGCATCCTTTGTGTACTCATTGCATACGTGTTTCATATGCTCTATCCGTCGAGCATCCATCCATTGCGATTTCATCTGTGCCAGAAGTTTTGAGCTACACAAAACTTTGTGAACGGATGAACTTTCTGCTGTGTACGATGTAAATCCGCGACATAAGAGCAACAAACGTTCTATGTCCATTTATCATCCATTAAACGTCCGCTTTATCCTCTCTGCATCCTCTGGGCATCCTCGCAACTCACATCCGCTGCAGCTGAAAATGGAAAGAGGGAGGAAAGAAAAGGTACATGGAACATCTGTGCATCGTTAGTAGCACGGAAATAGAAAGGATGTACAGTTTTGCATCTGATATACATCCGCGCAGCATCCCCTTTCTTTCCTTTAGGGGTACGTGATCCATCCGCTTCATCCGCTATGCATCCGCTTCAAAATTCTCCCCCGGAACCCCTTCGGAGGTGTCATCCGCTTCCATCCGCTTTCATCCACTAGGCTTCCTATGAACATCCATTTAACATCCCCGCTACATACTACCCACGTCCGTTCTTTTCCGTTCTGTTGATGCAGATTTTCGCCACTTTTTGGAGCGGATGACAACAGATGGAGTCACCCCTGAAATTTTGCTCGTCCGCTGTGTCCATTATGCATACGTTTTGCGTCTGTCGGCCAGTGGGACCGGACATTTAGCAGCAGTCCTGATGTGGATTCTTGGGATATGAGATTAGATGCTCTCTTTCCTCACCTCAGGAAACATTAATGCACAACCAACAAGGAAATGGTCATCTAGAATAGACATGATTAACTCCTCTCTTTAGTGATTTCAGATGTGTATAAGACAGCTCTAGGCAGTAAATGGCTAGACATTCTTGATCACTTGTATAGGCCTGAACAGATTCTTTAGGGCTCAGTGTAAATTATCATTCCCTACTATAACAATGAATGAACTCTTTTTAAAAAAATTATAAAATAATTAGCTTTTTTGTAATCATTAGAGTCATCAGTTAGAGCAGTTTTATCTCTTTGTCCTTGGTCACATCAAAATGGAAGCTGAACCTGTGTTTTGATCTAGATCTATTCTGAAAGTAATTAAGCAAGTAATTTTTTGAGATTTCAAAAACAAAATCCCACCTACATTGAAATAATTATTCTCCTTGAAAAGTCACTTATTTTTAACAGAAGGATCACTGGTAAAAGTGTATATTAGTAATGCAGAAGTTGAAAATAGCATTTTGCCTTGTTGAACAACTTAATTTTGTTTTGATTTCTCTTCTTAGCTCCGTAAAGCAGTTATGGACCATGTTTCAGATTCTTTTCTGGAAACAAATGTACCACTTCTTGTTTTGATTGAAGCTGCTAAAAATGGGAATGAGAAAGAAGTTAAGGAATATGCACAGGTTTTCCGTGAACATGCCAACAAGCTGATTGAGGTATTGTGATAATTAAATCTGGATGCCACACAGGCATTGTGGGAAATAGATTATGCCTTCTTTGAAGTATTATTTTATCCCGAGCCCATTGCAAAATTTTTTCGGTGAATTATCTTAAATTTATTTCTGTGTTCTGGAAAGAAATTTGAAAACACATTATCTGAAGCACTGCGAATAATTCGTAGTTTATACAGGGCGCAACTGAAATGACAGTTATGAATATTTATAATAGAATAGTTATCTCTCTTTTAAAGTGTAAGCATTCATGTAATGTCAGTGTAAGGTTTTAAAGTAAATAAAAACCCCTGAACAAAACTCTGAATTCAGAAACGACTGTAAAGTGTTCAAAACAGCTTAAGATGATGAACAAACTTCGAATTCATCATTTCTCAAGTAAGCAAGCATATGCATGAAGATTATGAGCTTGACTTGTTTATCTTAGCCCAAAAGTTTAAAGTTAGGGTAACTGAAAATCAAGTCCTTGAGAAAAGTCATTTACTATAAAAGTGTTCTATAAGCAGTATAAAAGTTTTTTTTTCAATTTAGCTTTTTCCACAAAAGATAGCCAATAACTATGAGTTACAGCTTTACAAATATCAACCTGATGGGTTTGGAGTACTTAATGCTTTAGTAGCCCTTTTTGACAATTGACTTTTTCAGCCCATTGGGAATAGAATGTATTATACCTTGGAAATGTAATCCCACCACCACCACCCCAAGCCTACTTGCTTACTCAAATAGTTAAGCATAATACAGTTTATGCAAATAAATTCTTGGACTTAAAATGTCTTTGCACTTCATCCTAATTCCTTATTCCTTTGTTGTTGTTCATTAATTTCAAAGCAAAATTTAAAGATCTGCACTTGGACTGGATCACATTCTAGATTACCCAACACATTAGCTCAAATTGGCACAAAATATTTTAAACAAAAACACTTATACTTATCCATTTGTTACTATTATATCTGGGAAGATGAAAGTAAATAGAAAACTTGTTCATCAGATGTTGGTAGTAGCAATAGTCAGCCCGAGACCATCCGTGCCTCTTAAAATGTAATGGACAGATTCTGAGAGGATAATTACAAATTTGACAAAAAAGTATTATTAGAGAACTACAGTATATTGAAATTTAATTTGGCTTGTCTGCATTATAAGAAGCATTTCCCTATTCCAAGTTATTAATTGTTTTTGGATTAGGCAAGTTCTCATAAAAGTATATATATATATATATATATATCTTCCCTACTATGAAAAATGTTTTAGTCATTGATTTCTATAAATGTTCCTTCCTAGTTTATAAAACAGTGCATGACAGGACAGAGAGAATGCAGACTGATGGCAAATGACTTTCTTATTTACTTTTATGAGAACCTTAAAATCCATCAGTCAGCGCTTGACAGAAAACACAAAATTAGACTTTAGCATTTGAGCCCAGAAACTTATTTTTAATACTGGAGATTAAGGAAATAGAGTATTTTCATGTACAGAAATCCCTACCTCAGTTTTCTTCATCTTAGTAATATGATTTATGACAGATTGGAAATATGAAGATTAATAATAAATTCTTCTTGATTTAGTCAATCCTCTTCTACCAAACCTTCCTTTGGTACATGGGGTATATGTTTTGGTTCTTTGTCTTATTTGCATATTTGTATCAAGGGACAAAGACAACCAGGTCTTCATGAAGTTTATTATCGCAAGACTGCACAATATATCATGCTTAGCAAGATGAAAAATATGCTACTAAAGGATGAGTGGAAATAGACAAGTGCACAGACAGAGTGACAGCCACTTTAAAAAAACATAGCTAGAGGGAGATTCAACCCTCACCTGAGGAACAAGAATCTGGTGCTGCTAAGCCAATAAAATCATTCTTTGCTGTTTTCATTAAAAATGAAATTTTGAATTTTCATTCAAAATGTGAGATTACTTACAGTAGTGTGGTCTTGGGTGGACTTACATTTTTTTTATTGAAGTGTTGACTACCAGCCCAGTCATAAACAATGCTTTATCTATAGTTTTATAGTTTATCTATAGACAAACCAGTATCACTTCTTGACTTTGATCACATGAAATATTAATGCTGTATTTCCTGAGCAAATGCTTGTTGTCAGGTTCTTCACTATTCTGATGAACTCCACTGGATGAAACCGTATTTTGGTGGTGCTTATTCTGGAAGCCTAACTATTCAGTCAGAGCTCAGAAGAGCAAACCTGCGAAAAATTTATGCCTCCGCTGAAAGGAACAAATTTCCATCGCCTTAATTTCAGACTCCAAAGTAGAATTTCATCCATAATGAATAAACATGTGAAACTTTCTAGACATTTCAAAGTAACAAAAGTATTTTCTCCTATTCTTTTTTTTTTCAAGGAGGGAGGATGGGGGCTGGAATCGGAAGACATATAATACCTTTTCAGATTAGGAAGTTTGTTCTTTTTTTCAAACCCTATGAATCTAGTGGAAATGTGATTAATACTTTGAAAAGAGCAGCCTGATAATTAACTGGAGCCTGGGAGATGCTGTTTATCTGGTGGCTTTAACTTTTGTAGAACATTAAAACAAGGCTTCTCTTTCCAGTCTTTCTTGGTCCAGTTAACTCTTCCTTACCTCCATCCATTTTTATCTCTCAAACTTGTTTTTTTTATTGTACTGTGTGTGTTAAACAATCCTCTTCCTCCATTTCTTTGGTTATCTTTTTCTTCTTTTTCCTGTTCCAGCTAGAAAGAGAGAAGGGCATGTGATTATTCATGGAGATATTTTTTTGCGAGAATGGTTTGCATATGCAGTCAGGATCAATACAGGTAGTCCTCAACTTACAGCCATAATGGAGCCTGCCCATTATGATCATAAGTTGTGATTATTAAGTGAGGTGCCCATGTGATCACCTTGCTTAACCGCCACAACCCTGGCTTTTCCTGTTGCAGTTGTTAAGCAGAGCATGGAGTGCATCAGGAGTTGGGGGAGGGGGCAGCCTAGGAAAGCCTTACTCAGGCCAGGTTTGCATAGCAGCACCTCCTCAACTCACCTATGGTCTGCCCTGGTCCTTCTCCACTCCCTGAAGCATCATACACTCTACTTTTTACCCTGCTGGCTGCTTTCAGGCTTTGGGGTTGCTTCCTGCCCCACTTGGTCCCTGAAGAGTTTGAGGGAACAGAGTTTTTGGAAGTGAGAACCAGCTGATCCACCCCCTCAGCCTTCTTATACAATATAGAGGCCACATAGTGCCATCCCAGAAGTAGGTGCGAAGCGCGTGGTCACCAAACCACTGCCCTTATCTCATAGTTGGGTTCTTAGGTGCGAATAAAAATTAAATTGATACAAATATATAACTGTTGCAGAGCACACTTGTTTTCAAGAAAGTCTGATAATTTATTAATAACCAATTAAATCAGTTCTGTCAAGATGAGGCATAATTGATCTGTGTAGGATGATCCTGGTAGAATCGTGCAAAAAAAAAAAAAACCTATATCCGGGGATCATAGCAAAAATATAAATATCAAGAAATAATTATATTCAGATGTGTGTAAAGCATTTTTATCAAATAATTTTCCACCTGGAGCTTCATGAAATACTTCAGTTTGAGTGTGAAACTGCTGCTTTTTGAGTACAAACACTTTTTTACATTTTAAAATGTAAACATTTTGATTTATTCACTTGTTTGATTTTGGCAACACTTGACAATCGACTGACTCTGGACAGTTCAAAATGTGACAAACAAGATAAAAGCACAATATAAATAAATGCCAAAAACAATTAACTTTGCGTAGTTTTGCTCACAGTTTGAAGTGTTTTTCCTATGCCTAGGAAATGCCTAGTTGAACTGCAAGAAATACCATCAAAAATACAGAAAGGCTCCCATGTCTTTATTTTCATGACACTAAATATTTCCTCTAATTAAAACATATTAAAATGCATTTTAATTGCTTGTCTTGTTATTGGTGGGGAAGGAGAGAGAGAGAGAAATCTCCACTAAAGGTCATCTGCCAATAAAAGGGAATAAATATAGTTCAGGATTGAATTGTGGAGTCCTTGGTGCTCTCTTCTGTTGGTTGTTTGCTTGCACATGTTTTATTACCTAACTAGATAACATCATTAGTGTGAATGAATATAGGGTTTCCTCTTTGTTTATATACAGGAGCTTGTCCTGCCAGTATTGGTGGGATGTGGTTTTCTACTTGGTAGTTTCTTGATTAAGTTATTGTTCTCGGTGTGATTGTCTGACATGAATTCCTGCTTATCTGATGTTGTCAGTTGTCAGTTCTGTCTAAGAAGAATGAATGCCAGACAAAGAAGAAGAATGTTTAGAATGTTTCCATCTTAGTTTTTATGTTTCTTATGAATGGTGTGTAAATCTGGTTTATATCTATGTGCCTATTGATGGCTGATACCAATCTTCCAGGAATTCCCCAGTGTTTTAGATTTAAGTTTGGTTTAGGATGTTTCAGTTTTCTAGTTGAAACTATGCTTGGATGTGTCCATGTAGCCGGATGAGATTAAAGAGTTGTCATTGTATTTTCTGACTACTGATTGGTGCTCATGGTATGTATGTTCTGCTTTTTTGTCCTACATAGTTGCTGTTGCAATTCTTACATTATATGTTGTAGCTGGCTTCTGTTTTTTCTTCTCTAGCTACTGGGTCTTTTGGGTTACGTAAGACGTTTTGAGGGCTTTAGTTGGTTTGTGTGCTATGGTAATGTGATGTGGTTGTAATAGCATCTTGGTTGTTTCTAAGATGTTTTGAAATATAGTAGTAGTATCCTTTTCATTGTGTTGGTTGTGCTGTAGTAGTTGAGTGGTCAGGGACATTTTGATAAAGTTGCATTGGTATTCTATTTTGTTGGAATATATTGTGTGGCAGTGTTCTTTTTCTGGTGTTTTGTGTTGCTACAGTGCATTTGTATTCCTGAATACAGCTCCTCATGTGGGAGATTGGGTTGTTACTTTGATAATGGAGCACATGGTTAGTATGAGTTGTTTTCAGACAGGCTTGTATTTGCCCTTTTTTCTTCTGCTGATAGATCTATCTGGTTTGCTAGTCGGCTTTAACTTCTTGGGAATTACTGCTAAAATGGAGGGAAAAGATTGTCAATTCCCAGAGGGATAGACACACTGTTCTTGTATTTTTGTGCCATTTTTGTGCATTTCTATGCACAAATGAAGGCTTTCAATAGCAGCCTATGCTTGTCAGTTAACATATATAAATGTTATAGAATGCCCTATGAGAGCATGCTCCACAATATAAAACACTTTCACTTAAAAAATAACACAACTTTGTGTGGCCTTTTACTACAATGCCAGAAAAAAAATGGAAAGACTTGTTGTTCCTAGACAGCAGCCCAAGTCTTCATGTAATTCTCCAGAAACAGCTGGTTGTGATATCTTTCTGCACCAGTTGGCAGCAGTGTATGCTCTTCTGCATTGAAGTTGGATGCATATGAGATGATCATGTACCATGTTCCTCTGAGAAGTTAAATGGTTAACTACAATTATAGGTAGAATTTTCCATGTATTTTTACTTCATGAGGTCAGTGGAACTCTAGTAGGTGGATCATTGCAGGTTCTTCACATTCCTCTCTCAGAGCCTTGTTCTCCATCCTTCCCACATTTGCCAGCACTTCCTAGCCCAATGGTTCTTGCTCCCTCATTCTCTCTCTGTGTTTATCGCTAGTCACTGCTTCACAAAAAGGCTTCAACAGCAGGTTTGTTTCGTGAAATTCACAAAAGTAGCTACACAAGTTGTGTAGTTCAGAAAACTGTAAATGGTGAGCAGATCTTAAACATAATGAATTAATGACTGAGTTCACCTGTGCTGTACTGTGCTGAGTTAGACTGTGATCTTGCACAAGCAGCCAAAAAAAGTGAAAATAGGACATAAAATGGTAAGTGCTAATCTTGTTATGTTGTCAAGAACTTTTAAGCATTCCTTAATTAGATGATGATTTACATATTTAAAAGTAGTTGTTCATTTGTACAGTAGACAAAATTAAGTAGGCAAAATTAAGAAGATCATTGAATCTGTTCAGTTACCAACTAGTCCTCATTACCAAATTTACATGAAAAGATTTTAAAGATTTTATTAGATTCTTATGAAAAAATTAAAGGACACCAGTCTTACAATGTTATGAATATATGTTTACATTTTTAAATTTCCCTGTATGTTGTTATTAGCTACCCTGAAGACCATTTTAGTGGGAGAAGGCGGAGCTTCGTCTCGGTGCTACAGCTGAGATCTCGGGGCTCTGAGATCTCAGCTGATATTTTCGCCCCTGGTCGGTCCTAACGGACCTAAACCGTCCCATAGAGACGGGGATTGTGAAGGGCGCAGTCCCAGGATCCCAGAGATATCGCAAATCTCTGGTTTGATCCGGGAGAAGCCCTTTTGCTGGCGGTGGAAAGGCAGCCTCCAAAGCTGCTGAAGTCGGGACAGCTCCGAAAAGAAAGTGGTTGGAGCGAGCGTGTGTCGGTTGGGTGAGAAACTTCTTTTGTATTGCAAACTGGTTGAGACCTGAAAGGATATCCTGAACAAAGAAGAAACCTGTGGCTTTATTTTTGTCTGACTGGAATCTGGTTGAGCGGCGTTTTTTAAGTGATGTCAAATTGAGGCTTGGATTCTTTCCTTACTATTTTTTTTTCTGAGGACTTTAATGTGACTTTGTAGGTAACCAGATTGAATTTTTTCTTATATATATTTTTATGATTCTTTTGATTTTTTAATTTTCTTTAGGATAGAGGCCCCCTTTGATTTTTTTTTCTTTTCCTCTGAGTTTTGTATACATTACTCTTTTTTCTGGCTGGGGGGGGGGGAAAGTATTAAGAGATCTTGCAACACTGCCAACTAGAGGCTTGAAAGTACTTTATTTGAATTGGGGAGAAATGTATAAACACTCCTTCTCAAGGACATTTTAATGTGATAAGATGGAGGGAGAGCACAGAAAAATATTATTACAGGTGTTTTCCTGGACTCTTATCAATGTTTCAACACTTGAGGCTTGGCTTTGAAGCTGCTGGAGAAGAGAGTCATAATAAGAGCCTTGGATAAATAAATAAAGTGCAGTGTGCAGTCTATATATATATATTTTTGTGAAACCTCTACTCACCAGCCTTTTTGTATATTTCAATTTTAGTAATATTTTTATTTTTGCTTTTTATTTTATCCTTTTTCTTCTTTGGTTTTTTGGGCCTTTTTATTATTGGATTTTTCCATTTTGGATCATAATTGACTACTCTATCAGATGGATTGAAGGTCAAAAAGAATTTGAAGTTTTTTGAAGCATTAAAATGAAAAAAAAGTGAGAAAAAGAAGAAAGTGTTAAATGAAATAGACTGTGTGTATTTGGATTGCTTGGTGACTTTGGGACTTTTGGAAATTCTTATTTGAATGATTAAAATCATTTGGGTCGTTTAATTTTTTTTTTTTTACAATGGCATTACTTATGGATGAACTGAAAATGGAATTTATAAAATATAATCAAGAGAAACAAGAAGGGAAGGATTCTTTTGGCTCTATTTTTCATTTTTTAGAAATGGCAATTTCTACATATGAGAAACTACAAGAACAAGAAGATTGGGATGAAGAAGAAACCATCCTTAATGAACAAGCAACTTTATTTGGGGAAGAAAGGGGAAAGAGGAGAAAGAGAATGGAGAATTTAAGACTTAAAAAAACAACCAAAAAAGGGAAAAACAAGGTGAAAAGTGGACACAATATCAGAAAGCAACAGAAAAGAGGAATACACAAGAGGGTGGAGATTAAGAGACAAGGGGGTAAAAAGGGTAGAGGGGAGAAACAAGGGAGGAAAGAAGGGAAGAGAAGCTACAAAGGTTTGAAACTAGATGTAAAGAAACAGATTTTATTTAGAGATAATGGGTAAACATATAACTGAAAAAGAGATTCTGCAAAGGTACATAAGATTGTGTTGTTGTATCTGTATTTGAAATAATGTTAGAAAATTGGAATAATATATGATTATAAAATGGGACAAAATATTTAATGTAACTTAGCGAAATTTTTTTTTAAAAATAAAATAAATGAAATTAAATATGAGAGAATTGAATTAAAGAAAGTAACTAAGCAAAATCTATAAGTGTTCCCATAGAAGTATGATATTTATTTAGAAAGGATTGTATAAAATGTTTAAGACTTAAATGAATATTAATTTTAATGATATAATTTCAATTGCTATGGATTGTTGTTTTAATTATATTATATATCTAAAAAAAAATTTTTCTTTCCTGTTTTAAAATATTGAGTTTATTTTTAGAATGTATTACGCAGAATCCGAATGAAAATTATGTGTTATGTTAAGCTTTAAAACTAGGGGAAGGATAAGTATGACAAGGCATCATACTCCAATCAGTCATTACAGAAGAAATTTTGTGTTAATGAGAAAAAATAATAGACAGCTGAAACAGGACAGACAAAAGATATAAGTATAATGATTTAAATTGAGATGAAATAAATATAATAGAATTAAGAGAGTGAAAAGAAGGGAGAAGACATATAGAAAATGTAAAATAGTAAATAAGAAATGGAACTGCTATATAAAAGTAAGCATGAACTTGAATTTATGTCTGTACAAAAAGATGTAACTCGGGATCAAACTGCCGTCCAAAAAGATATTTTATGTTTTTTATGTTTTGTGTTTTGTTGGTATATGTTTGTTTGTTAAAAATTAATAAAAAAATTTTCACAAAAAAAAAAAGACCATTTTAGTGAAAAGATAGCATATAAATTTAATCAATTTATTGTTTTTTTTAACCAGGTTGCCAACTTGGCCTGTTCTATCTCGAATAATGAAGAAGGTGTGAAATTGGTTCATATGTCAGCAAGCCAGCTTGAAGCACTGTGTCCTCAGGTAAATTGCAAGCTTGATACATTCTTTTGATGTTCCAATTTTATATCAGAGCTGTGAAATATAAGTACCTTTAAAAAAATCTAATTTATTGTCTGAAAGAACAATTTTGTGGGTAGGTTGATTTTTTGATAGAACACAGAAGCTCATTCAAGTAGCTGTAAAAAAATCATACATTTATCAGCTGTATTCAAGAGGCTGGATGTTTCTAGAAGTAATTTATATTAAAAAGTGCAAAACATTTAATTTAATGGTATGCCAGATCCAGCAGGAATGATATACAGTAGTTTTGAACAGTGCAACATGGGGGAAGCTACCTATAGCTCTTCTCAGGCTAATTGTATGCAAGCCACTATTTCAGGATTCCACTATTAGAGATGATATCACTCATAAAAGCTCCTTATGCTTTTCTTGAAGCTTACTACTAAAGAAAGAGAAAATATATTATTAAAATAAGAAATGTATCATGGAAAACAAGTGTGCACCAGTCTTTGATTTTGGCCCTGCTCAAAACTTGTTTTATTCCTAAGAGTTCATCCATATGGAAATTAAGCCCCCAGCAGAAAACCCTGTCTTACTTGAAGGAATGAGTCTTGACTAGTACTATAATGTATAGTACTTGAGATGGCCTTTGAAGGGCATTCAGAAACTTTAGCTAGTTAGGATATTGTAGTTCCCCATTTACTGGGATTTATAGTAGGAAGAATACAGTCATGGCAAGCCAATTTCATTCCCTGCCAAGCACAGATCACTTACGCTGATAGCCAGTTACAGCTTCTATCAACTTGGACTTATATCACATGACTGCATTCTATTGAAGGACCAAATCCTAATACCTGTGGATAAAGGTCTTCACCGGTCTACCCACTACAACACAACCAACACAAGCTGTGAAAAAGATAACGGTACTGTACATCAAACACATCTCAAAAACAACCAGTAGATTACTACAACCACAGCACACAAATTGTGGTAGAATCACAGCCCTCCAGGTAAAGAGACATAATAGTTTAGAGTCGCTTCAGGGGAGAAAATTTGTGAGGATGAACCATTTAGGTCTACATCTGCCCCTTCCAAGGGGAAGGCAGTCAGTCAGTCTGGTGAAATTCTTGTAATATAAGGGATCAACAATAAAATATCTACTTGAGATTATTTGTGAGTGGTTCTGGCTGGTTGCGCTTGACATAAGCTAACAAAGCCCTCCAAAATTTCTTGAGGAAACCAAAATTTATTATCATAGGGAGGAGAGTTCAGGTTCTTTTGCATTTGATTTGTTAGCTGCCCTGTTGAAAAGGTGGGCTATAAATTTAAAATAAAATAAGTGTAAGATAGCATAAGATAGACATTAGCAATTGGGAAATGATCAAATCTAAATCCATCTCTAGTTAGCTTGACTGAATCACTTGGCTTTCTCAGCATTCCCTCCCATAGAATCCCATAGTTTCATCGAAAACCAGGCATGGTGTGAAGATTGGTAAATCAACAACTGTAGACATTTTGTTTTGCAGGTAATTAATGCAGCATTGGCTTTGGCTGCCAAACCACAAAGTAAACTGGCTCAAGAAAACATGGAGTTGTTTAAAGAACAGTGGGAAAAGCAAGTCCGTGTGTTAACAGATGCTGTGGATGACATCACTTCCATTGATGATTTTTTGGCAGTATCAGGTAATAGTTATACATTAGCTTAAATTTATTTTTTGAAGTTGATCAAATTTTACGAATGCTGAAGATTCCCTTTAGGAATCCTGTAAATATTCCTATTAATATAGTCCTTGTGAAGGGAGTCTCAAAAATGAAAATAGTATAGAATGTGGCAGACTGCTAATGGGCGTACAGTGTTTGTGTTACCTTGTGCTTGCACTTAAATATTTGAGGCAATGCCCAGTTGATTTCTGGGCAGAATTTAAGCTAGTAGTATTTGGACTTTAAAGCCACAAAAGTTTTTGTCTTTATCCTTTTTTTTAATGAGCAAATTCATTCACCTTATTTTTGGAATCATTCTTGTGATACAGTATGGGAGAAATTTCTTTTGTGTGACTCTTAAACTGTGGAATGCATTTCTTCAGAAGTTATGGATAGTCTCCATTCTTTTTGTCTTTAAAAAATGAGTTTAAGGCATAGCATGTTTCAAGTTACATTGTTTTTAGTTAATTACTTTGCAATTGTGTTTATTGTTGTACCCCAGCCATCTCACACAGCCCAGTGGTGGGCTATGGCCCACAGGTTGGGAATCTTGATCTAGACCACTAATCCAATTAAGTGCAATGTTTGTTAGCTGGAGAAACCTGTTTTTCCTCCTGTATAAGCTCTCAAATGGCAACCAGTCACCAGATAGTTTGAGCACCATAGTCACATTCGGTGGAGGAAAACTGCCTCATTTAAATAGAGAGGCTTAACAGGTACCATCAAGATGCAAATCCTGAAAAGAGTTTTCCACTGCTGGTGAGTGGCATCAAAACCTGCTAATTTTTGTGTTGGATCAGATACATTTTTTCCAGAACCTGGACAAGAAAACTTATAGCAGTTCCAGCGCCCTGCATAGCTTTCAATGGAATTCTTAATTTAACTGGCATCAGACAAGGTTGTGTGATATTACCGCTGCTGTAGCTGATACTGTAATGAGGAAAGATTTTGATAGGCAAGTAATAGAGTATTGCTAAACCACCACAGGTCATCATGGACTTATGACCACAATTGAGCCCAAGATTTATGTTGCTAAGTGAGAAATTTGTTGTGAGTTTTGCCCCATTTTACAATTTTTCTTGTCATGTTTCTTAAGTAAATGACTGCAGCTATTATGTTAATAACACAGTTGTTAAGATGAACCTGGCTTCCCCATTGACTTTGCTTGTCAGAAGGTCACAAAAGGGGATCACATGATCCTAGGACACTGCAATTGTCATAAATACAAACTACTTGTCAAGCATCCAGATGTAAATCATGTGACCTTGGGGATGATGCAACGGTCCTAAGTGTGAAACATGATTATAAGTCACTTTTTTCAGTACCGTTGTCACTTTGGACAATCACTAAATGAACTGTTGTAAGTCGAGGACTCCCTGTATTTAATCAACTTCATATTTGCTGATCATAGTGCCATTTTTGCAGGTAGCAACACAGAAGCCATTGACATCTTTGCGCAATATTACAAACACTTCATTCATGTGAGCATTAATGCAGGAAACATTTTGATAACTGATGGGTCACAGTTTGATGTTTGCCCCAGTAAAGCCCACATAGAGTAAGTGAACCACGAGAAATATCATGAATAACTGGGGGAAGAACACAAGACAGCACTTTCAGCCGCACCTCTCTTTAGATTGTTAAGGCACTATAGTGCCTGTGGAGGAAATTGTTAAGGCACTATAGTGCCTGTGGAAGAAATGAAACATTTCTCTGAAAACCAGGGTGCATATTTTCCAGTCTTGCCATATGGATTTGGTACATGGACACTATTAATATCAAAACTAAATAAGGTTGATTTTTTAAAAAATGTGCCTATGGTATACACTTGGAATCCTTTTAAACAACCTTTTCAAGAACTATATCAGAAAGTGGCCTGCATATAATCCAACATCAGCACCAAAGATAATATGGGCAAAGCAAGTTAAAGATGATCTGAAAAACATAAGATTCAACCTAAATAACACAGCCTCAATTGGAGGAAGCATGAAGAAAACCAGTATAAAACATCTCACCCGCTGTCCAGCAGGATCCATAACAGTGTACTGGCTCTAAGAACACTCCCAGTGAATAAAGAATAGCAACTGATAAGAGACATTTGAATTTTTTTTCTGTAGTTCAAATTCAACATGCACGTTTCCTGATCTGACTGCGGCCTCGTGCATAGTAGGCATTTCAATAATAATATGATTACAGTCTGTATTTGGTCTGTTACTTATCTGCCTGTGTTCCTTTGCAAGCAACAACAGCATTAGGCTTTACTTTGTGCATTAGAATCTCAGAGATTTGAATCATTCGACCAGCAGCTGCAGCATTATCATTTTATTTTCCTTCGTATAATTCCTTGTATAATTAAGTAAAAGTTTAAAGTTCTTTTCAGCAGACTTATGAAAGGAATGTGTTGCTCTAATTAACTATCCTTTCATATTATGGACTGTAATTTGTATTCCTCACTCAGTGTCCTTCATAGGTTTTGGTACACATCTGTTGTTAGCTTTGTTCTTACAACACTGTATTGCTAAAAGCAGGTTCCCGCAACTTCTGTAGTGTGATTTAATACATAAATTGCCTCAAAGTATTTTTTTTCCTGTGTTTTGTATACACAGCACAGGTAAATACCAGAAGGGTATAAATAAAGTATCGCTACATTCTTTAAGACTGAATAGGAACTTTGCATTCTGCCAGACATACCAGTATGTCCGTGTTACAACTAAGTTGTTTTCAATTGCTTGATTTCTGTAATTCCAGTAATTCTGCTGAGCATCTTACAGATTTTGTTCATCGTGTTGCAAGATTTACATAAAGTTGTGTGGATTGTTTAACTGAGTAAAACAGTTTCTAGACCTATGCATATATTGAATTTCTCTTGCTATTATTTTAATTAATTAAGAACTTACAATACATGATCTAAGCAGTCTAGTTCAGATGTGAAGTGACTTTCTCATAGAACATTTTGAATGTGAAATGTTTTGTTCATAATGATAATTATTATTACTTAGCTTCCTATTCTGTATCTCTATACCACTTCTGTGCAATGCCAGTAGTTTTCTATACAAATTGTTAAACTAAAAATACTATAAAATATAGAGAGGTTAACAAGATAGAATGGGAAAGAAGATGTACGAGTGTTCAGCTAATTTTTACACCTGAAATACATGGGTACTTCAGCCAAGGAAGGGGGTAATAGTAGAAGCCTTTAGAATTGGGTGACTGGGGAAGGAGAGAAAATGTTATGATGCTAGTACTACCAGGACTACCATTACTCTTCTGATAAATGGGCTTTATTTGTTGTGTTGTGTTTATTCAATATAGCCCATGCTCAACTCCAGACTATTATGGGTGGTTCACAATAAAACAAACAGGTCTGGGAAAACAGCCAGGTTTTTAAGGCTTTACAGGATGCCATCAGGGAAGAAACATACGGCTCTCTAGGGGAATCTCACTTAAGAAAGCAGGTGGTGGGACTCTTCTTAGAGACCAATAGTCAACACTGTTTAATTGAAGGGACCCTGTCTCATACTAGCCAGACAATGGCATGAAGATAGACCATCCCTCAGTTAGCCAGATTGTGCACCAATTAGGGCTTAGTGAAATATAACCAGCATTTTAATTGCACCCAGAAGGCGCAAGGAGGATATACCAGGAAGCGCTTATCACTGCCTTTGTTGAGGCATTCCGAAGCATTTAAAGCTTCCAGGTGGTCTTCACAGATGGCCCCAAGTAAAGTATACCGATGTCACCAACCCCCATAACTTGTGGATTCCCTCACTTAACAGGTTCACATAGATGTTGAACATAAGTAAGTTGTTAACGGTTGATTGCTACTACCATTTTGTTTAGAATTAATATTATTTTACCATGGAGATGCTTTTTTACAATTTGCCAAGAAACCCATTTTTATGCGTTCAGGAATATCTTGCCTATTATTTCAATGCTTAAATAGTTTTTTCTACTTGTCATCTAAAGCAAGGTATCCTGGTGAAGGAATGGGGGAGAAAGTATCAATAATCTTAATAAAAACATGTTCCAAATCTTGTACTTTAAAGAAATATTGTGCTTATGTCTAGTGCTAGTTTATAATGGTCGCCTCATTCACTAGCCTTCCTCCTCTTTTCTTCTACCGTAATTAAATATTTTTACATATTGCTCAACTTGGAGCTGAGCAAATAGTGGTTCCATCTGTATTGATTTTCCTTTTTTTTTCTGCATTGCCCAGTGTTATATTTGACATCATCATCTAGCCTTTCATTAGCCACGTGTAGGTTCGGAAGAGCTTCCCTCTTAAGCAGCTTGATATGCAAAGAGTTTTATTTTGTGAAAGTATAAAAGAAGCTTTACAAGAATCAGAATTTTTGAAGAGGAGCCTCCCCTTCCCCAAAGTAAAGGATGGGGCTGAATTTTGGATATGGTGTTTACACCTTGTAAACCAGTGGTGGGATTCAAATATTTTTACTACTGGTTCTGTGGTGTGGCTTGGTGGATGTGGCAGGGGAAGGATACTGTAAAGTCTCCAGTCAGGGATGGTATTTGCCGGTTCTCCGAACTACTCAGAATTTCTGCTACCGGTTCTCCAGAACAGGTCAGAACCTGCTGAATACCTCCTCTGCTTGTAACTCTACAAGCTTTTAAGGGACCATGGACAGGTCACTGTTAGATAAACTAATGGCTTCCTTTACTTTTTGGTCAATAGCTGGAATCTGTGCAATTATATACATGTAGACTCTGACTAGATTCAGCTTGTGGATTAGAATATATTTATGACATCCTAAACCTACATTATGTTAATTTTCAATAAAAGAAATAAAAGATTTATCAGCGGGAATATTTTAACTTGTGTGTTTCATGCTAACTTTGTATTTCAAATATATATAGCAATTTCTTTTTAACTTGTGCTAATTTACACATTATCAGTAGCAAATGCAATTTTCCAATTTCTTTTTTTTTTTAACCACCAGAAAACCATATTCTGGAAGATGTAAATAAATGTGTCATTGCTCTTCAAGAAAAAGATGTTGATGGTTTAGATCGCACTGCTGGTGCAATCCGTGGTCGTGCAGCAAGAGTAATTCATGTTGTCACTTCTGAAATGGATAACTATGAACCCGGGGTGTATACAGAAAAGGTTTTGGATGCAACAAAACTGCTGTCAAACACAGGTAAAGTAAACAACATAATCATGCTTTTAATTTGATAGTCTTGATGAAACAATCAGCCAGGACACCACGTTCCTCATTTCTTTCTGCAGCCACTTTGTAGATGTATAAGTATTGTCTAATAGTTAAGGAAGCCGCTGTTATAAAATACCAAATGGTTGTTTTAAGATAGAGGCAGAAATAGGCAGACTAATGTCATGGAGCCCTGGCGCTGCAGTGGTTAGAATGCAGTACTGCAGGCTGACTGCCCATTGCTAGGAGTTCGATCCTGTCCGACTCAAGATTGATTCAACCTTTCATCCTTCCAAGGTCATTAAAATGAGCACCCAGATAGTTGGAGGCAATATGCTGACATTGTAAACTGCTCAAAGTGTGCTGTAAAGCACTGTGCAGCAAATGTATGAGCCTTAAGTGCTATTGCTATAGGGCAGTGCTTCTCAAGCATGGTTCTTACATGCTGGCTGGGGAATTCTTAGGAATTGAAGTCCACATAGCTTAAAGTTGCTGAGGTTGAAAAACATTCCTTAGAGCTATACTTGATAGTGTATGTCCTAAAATAGGTGTATATACTTTTTTAAAAAGCCCCTCTTAAAAGTGAAAAAGAAAAATCTTACCAAAATATTGGCTATTAGTATTTGTATTCTCATCCTGGCCCCTTAAATGTTACATGTGGGTGTCAGACATGAAAAAGTTACTTATACAAGATAAAGCAGGAAATAGGCATCATTTTGAACCATACAGTTCTTGGCTGTCCTTTTTGTAGTTCCTTTGTTTATTTAATGCACAATGTCCCGATGTCTACACTCTGAAAAATACACACGGACACACGTATGTCTTAAACATAAGCATAAACATAAATGTTTCTCTGCTCACAATGCTCTTCCAATAATACATATGAATGAAAATGAAAACTGCTCCTTAGCATTGTGTGGTATAATTTTTCTCTCTTCTTGTTCTCCCCAATTCATTTTTTCTGTGCGTTCTGTAGTTATGCCACGTTTTACTGAACAAGTAGAAGCTGCGGTAGAAGCATTAAGTTCTGACCCTGCTCAACCAATGGATGAAAATGAATTTATTGATGCTTCACGACTAGTATATGATGGAATCCGTGACATCAGAAAAGCAGTACTGATGATCAGAGTGAGTGATCTTCAGCTTTCTTGAAATAGCATTCGCTTTTTGAAATAAGTTTTATTAATAATTTAAGAGATATATTCATGCACACATCCGGTGCATATCATAGCTTTATAACTTAAGCAACTCCAGTAACTACTATACCTGCAGCTAAATATTTTACAATTGCACTCTGTATTTCACCCATTACCTATATATTACTGTGCAGTTCTTTATACACTGTGTGATCACTTTCCATGCTTCTAATCTCGGTAATAAACACAGTAATTTCAAATTAAATTGTATGCAGTTGTGGAAAGTGATGGAGATTACCAAAGTCAGGATGTTTCGAATGACTTTTGGAGCCTGGTGTCCCAATTGGACAAGAGATAGATACAGGCAGCTGTTCATTCTATTTATATCTGTCCCCCACATAGAAAAGGAGGATGGTATAAAGCTAAGCTGCTTCAGTTTTTTTGGCCTGTTAGTACTCTGGTCACAGTTTAATTTGCTGCTTGGCATACATTCTCTCCAAATCTTTATTTGTTGCTATTTCAGCTGTTCCCTTTTCCAATGTAAATCAACAGATTTTTAAACATGCATTTGGTTTGTATTTAGAATAAGGTTTCCATTGTGTAGTATTTATCTTAGGCAGATGTCCTATTTTAGAGTGGGAAAGCCAACTAAAAATGTTTCATTGTTTGAAGTTTGGGGGGATTTCAAAGAGCAAAACTATTTCCATTTTACCTCTTAAAAAATCTATCCATATCCCAAAATTGGGGTTTCTTTGATTCCCGGATCCATCCACTTTTAGAATGTAGCAGTCAACTTGTCACTCAAAGCCCAAGGATACCCCAAACTAAAAAAGTGCAATGATTCTGCATTATACCACCTCACAAACAAACTTCTTTTTATGTGATTGATTAATACAGCTATTAGAGGTTATAAGACATATTTTATACATTAATTGATGTGATTTATGAATCCAAGTTGTGCTTGCCTTTGCTTTGAGTGTTCAGTGATATTTGAAAAAAATTGCACTTATTTAACTACATTTAGATTTTCATCTATTTATGGAGCTTTGCCTGTATCTTAATGGTTTATAATAGTGTTATAATATTATAATAGTGTATTATAATATTATATTATGCTCTTTTTATTGTTTAAGTCTGCATAAATGGCTGACATAACAAGTTAGGAGTGTCAAAGGATTGGGATAGTAGGCTCATCTCCTTTGCATTGGAAAAAAATCTCAGTAAAGAATAATTCATAAGGACTAAGGCTAGGATACTCTTATTCAGAAATTATATTCAAAATCTATCTGCTTTTGATGGAGATGAGCCAGCAAACATTTTAAAAATGAATACATTATGAGAGGCAGATGCCTTTTTCTTAGGTGTTTGTTAAGAGACCTAATTAGTAAGAGCTCTGTATTTTGTCTAAAATACCAGTTGGATGTATTTTCAAAGCAAGCCCCCAAATGAAGTACCTTAAATTCTTGTATTAATGCCATTAGGGATTAGTCATTTTGAAAATAAAGAATAGAGATATGCACAAAGTTATTTATTCAAATGAGGTGAAACTAAAAGAAAATTGATTTCCCACACCCTATTTCCCATTGCCATCTGTAGGTAGTTTATACACTATAATACTACCAACGTGTCCACTGTCAGGAGCTAGTACATAGTCTAATTATGGTAAACTAGGAAACACATTTTGTAGGAGAAAAGAAATCAGCAAAAACACCTACTATAAAAGAAATACAAAGTGCAAATTTCTGAAGCTACAAAAAGGGCAATACATCCTTTTAAATGGATTGCTGTGGTTTAATCTAGCACAGATCTGAGTTATTTTACAGTGTCTACAAAAATTGCATTAAATAAAGTGTTACAAATGCAGCGGTATAAGAAGCTACAAATAGTATTTTATGTCTGTTTGCTTAAGCTCAAGAAAAATCATAGCAAATGTAAGCAGGCAGTATAAAAAGAGAATTACTTTTTTTTAAGTGTTTATCTAACCTTTTTATCAAACTGTCTCCCAGTTGTGTGAGATAAACATGTAAAAAATGTATGTGATTGTCCGTATTTTTAATTATTCATCTGTCTTAAAATATGCTGTTTGACAGGTTTTTAATTCAGTGTATTCCAATGCTATGGAAATATTTGTTCCCCTAAATTACTCTCTTTAAGTTTGATTTGGGCTTAAATTGTATTTGCAGACACCTGAAGAACTTGATGATTCTGACTTTGAGACAGAAGATTTTGATGTTAGAAGCCGAACAAGTGTTCAAACTGAAGATGATCAACTTATTCACGGTCATAGTGCAAGAGTAAGGGATACCTATTTAATATATGCTTTAATCTCATTGGCTATAGCCTGAGTACCAGGCCCAAGATACCATGATTTCTGTCACTCTCAGTGTATCTGTTTATCTGTATAGCATTATTTGATTGTTTATCTTATTGCTTGGGGTTATCTTCTTCCTCTATTTGTGTTGGTTTGGTGTAGATAAAAATCACATAACTGCAGCAGCATCTAATCTGATTTTTGCATTCCCAATCCTTGATTTAAACTTAAGCCTAGCCATGGAAAAATAAATATTCCTTCAAACTGCAATTATTTTTATTTAAAATAATTCTGTTGAGAAAGATTATTTCTAATGTAACATGTTGCCATTTGATACCATTATATTTTTATCTTCTATAGCAGGAGTCTTCAGACTTGACAGCTTTAAGACTTGTAGACTTCAACTCCCAGAATTCCTCCTCCAGTCATGTTTGCTCAGGAATTCTGGGAATTGAAGTTCACAAGTCTTAAACTTGCCAAGTTTGAAGACCCTTGTATGCACACATAAATGGATATCTTAGTCTTTATGATAGCAGTTTTGTTCTCCACTTGCATAAGAGTGTCTTTGTAGATTATAGTTACAGATAGAGAAAATTGCATGGAATTACTAAGCTTTCCCATTCTGTGTATGTTTTCTTAAAAAAAAAACACTTCTAAATCCTATCTAATTTCTTGTGTGCTTAACAGTGAAAGAGAACTCATTTTGTATTTACTATATTAATCATCAATAAATAATATAGAAAATAGAGTTCAGAAGGAACCTCAAAGTTGAGACTTCTGGTTTGCAAGGCGCGGCGGCGGCAGGAATCTGCAATCATGCGTGGTTTCTGCCGCGCTCGCTGCTGGAGTGCCCCGAGCCAACCGGCTTCGGGGCTATAGCTACCCCGTAGAGGTAGCTGAAGACAGGGAAGACCTAGCAGGGGTCAGGGGGAGTCGCACCCCCCCCCTCAGCTGGCTTAACTCCCTTTTCCAAAAGCAGTAGAGCGGCGGTCAGTGGCCGCCACAAAGAAGCTTTCATCCGGAAAAAGAATGTGCAGGAGGAAGCTGAGAAGTGAAAGTTTTGGCTGACCAGGAGGAGAAGCAGCATCCAAGATATCCTGGAATTTAAATTTTGGAAAAAGATACATCGTTCCCTAAGAAGATCTCGAAGCAGCGAATGAAAGTGAAAAGGGAAAGTTTGTTTTTTCTCACTCTCCTTCCTTACGGTGATAGCAAATGAATGAGAAATTGGAAAAACCTGCTTTGGCATCAGCAGGTAATCAAACTAGAAAATTAAAGCCAAGGGGACAATAAAGATTTCTGAACACTGGAAAAAAAATTTTTTTTTATGCTGTAAGTGGGAAGGGAGAGGATAAGAATTAAGATTAAGATTTGGCTGGAGGAGACTGCTTGGAATTTAAAAGACTAGAACAAAATCATAACAAGACTTCTAAAAGACACATTTTAATTGGAACTTTGTAACTGAATTACAACCCCAGGAAGAGAAAGTGAAAAAAAGAAGAAAGTGGAAATTCTTATTTGAATGATTAAAATCATTTGGGTTGTTTAAAAAAATTTTTTACAATGGCATTATGTGTGGATGAACTGAAAATGAAATTTATAAAATATAAAGAAGAGGAACAAGAAGGGAAAGGGATCTTTTGGCTCCGTTTTTCATTTTTTTAGAAATGGCGATTTCTACGTATAAGAAACTACAAGAACAAGAAGATTGGGATGAAGAAGAAGCCATCTTTAATGAACAAGCAACTTTATCTGGGGAAGAAAGGGGGGAAAGAGAATGGAGAATTTAAGACTTAAAAAAACTAGCAAAAAAGGGAAAAATAAGGTGAAAAGTGGACACAATATCAGAAAGCAACAGAAAAGAAGAATACAGAAGAGGGTAGAGATTAAGAGACAAGGGTGTAAAAAGGGTAGAGTGGAGAAGCAAGGGAGGAAGGAAGGAAAGAGAAGCTATAAATATTTGAAACAAGATGTAAACAAACAGGACTTATTTAGAGATAATGGGTAAAAATATAACCTGAAAAAGAGATTCTGCAAAAGTACATAAGATTGTATTGTTGTATTTGTATTAGAAATAATGTCAGAAAATTTGGAACAACATATGATGATAAAATGTGATCAAATATTCAACGTAATTTAGTGGAAATTTCTTTTTTTTTTATAAACAAAATAAATGAAATGAAATATGAGAGAATTGAATTAAGAAGGAAGGGGAACATTTTACTTACAGAATGTTTTAAAATATAAGTGAAACAGGGGGAAGTAACTATGCAAAATTTATAAGTTCCCATAGAAGCATGATACCTATTTGAAAAGGGATGTATAAAATGTTCAAGATTTATGAATAGTAAAGCAACAGAAAAGAGGAATATAGAAGAGGGAAATGAAGATGAAGATTGAAATAAGTTGTAAAGAAACAGGACTTATTTAGAGATAATGGGTGAAAATATAACTGAAAAAGAGATTCTGTAAAAATACATGAGACTGTATTGTTGTATTTGTATTAGAAATAATGTTAGAAAATTTGGAACAACATATGATTATAAAATGGGATAAAATATTCAATGTAATTTAGTGAAAATCTTTTCTCCTTTGAACAAAATAAATGAAATGAAATATGAGAGAATTGAATTAAGAAGGAATGGGAACATTTTAATTACATAATGTCTTAAAATATAAGTGAAGTGGGGGGGAAGCAACTACGTAAAATTTATAAGTGCTCCCATAGAAGCATGATACTTACTTGAAAAGGAAGGTATAAAATGTTTAAGATTGAAATGAATATTAATCTTAACGATAGAGTTCAATTGGTATGGATTGTTGTTGTAATTATATATTTATAATTTTTTTCTTTTTTTAAATATAATGTTTAGCTTTAGAATGTACTAAGCAGAATCCAAATGAAAATTATGTATTATTTTAAGTGTTAAATTTAGGGGAAAGATAGAAAGGCATCACACTCCAATCAGTGATTACAGAGAAATTTTGTGTTAATGAGAAAACATAATAGACAGCTGAAACAGGACAGACAAAGGATATAACTATAATGATTTAAATTGAGATGAAATAAATAAAATAGAATTAAGAGAGTGAAAAGAGGGGAGAAGCTATATAGAAAATGTTGAATGGTAATAAGATATGGAATAGTATATAAAAGTGAGCATGAACTTGAATTTATGTCTGTACGAAGAGATGTAACCCGGGATCAAGCTGCTTTCAAAAAAGATGTTTTATGTTTTTATGTTATGTGTTTTGTTTGTATATGTTTGTCTTTTAAAAATCAATAAAAATTGTGGGGGGGGAAAAAAAGAAGGAACCTCAAAGTAATAGTTTACTTTTTCAAGTGTTCCCACTGTTCATGCTACTTGAAAGTTTAGATGGGCGTGGTTGCTTGCCAACAGATACATCTATGAAGAGATGGTCGTCCAAGCAAGTGTCCCAAGGTTGCCCTTTTTGTTATTTCACAAAGCTTTTTTTAATTTTCCTGTTATAAATTTGCTCTCACTTACTGCAATAGCCTTACATTTTAGTGTGTAGGCAACATGAACTTGGCTGCCTCAAAATGTATCTCTGATAATTTAAAGAGCTGAGTCAAATAATTGTGATCTGATAATTACACTGTAGCCTGGGTTTTTTGTCTTTCCCTCCAATTTTGCCTATATTTGGAAGATTTGAATAAGATTTGATCCTTGATCAGCATTTATAATCTGGCTTTCAAAAATATGTCCATTTTCTCTCTGAAAACTCTTTATTTTTTATCCCCTGTAGCAATTTCCTATGTTATCAATATTTTTCTACTGGATGCTTAAAAAGTCACCTTTCAACAGTATCTTTTTCCATATAGTAGAGATTAAAAAATAATGTTCCTGGCCATCCTTTGCATAATACGGTACTTTGACTCTTAATTGGGTTGGCTAGTGAAAATGTCTGAATAGCCGATTATTGAAAAGCATTTTATATATAGAACAATTCTTCATTCCAGGCCATCATGGCTCAACTCCCTCAAGAACAAAAAGCCAAAATTGCTGAACAAGTTGCCAGCTTCCAAGAAGAAAAGAGTAAATTGGATGCTGAAGTATCCAAATGGGATGACAGCGGTAATGATATCATTGTTCTGGCAAAACAAATGTGCATGATTATGATGGAGATGACAGACTTCACCAGGTAAGCATTCAGTATAAGAAGGCTTTTCAAGGGTAACCTAATTTTGTTTTCCTTGAATCTCAGCTAGTTTGCTTTGACGGTATCCACTACAGTTGGGCATATGCCTGAAACGGTCTCAGGCACCTTGTGAAATGATCCTATTTATTCTCTTTTTATCTCTCATTCTGGAGAGATTTCTAAATGAGAGCAGGGTCATGAATATGAATACGATACCAAGCCTCTCCACTTTTTCATTTAATCTTAACTGTTCCAGTATTGGGTCATAGACTGAAGAAGATCCAGTTAAAGCTGCAAGGCAATCTAGGCAAGATAGAGATCCTAAGATTGGGTGATTCAGGTCTGTCAAACTGGCAGGCCACACCCACCCTGGCCATGCCAAGGCAAAAAGCGTCATGATACATTACGATAAGTCATGTGACAAGATCGAGTTTGACACTCATAGGATACTTTGACCAAAGTAGAGGTAGGTTTCCCCTAAAGGAAGAGTGGTAAAGTTTGCTTAATAAGACTGCATTGCCTATATTTAATGGGTTTTTTTTTTATAACTTTGCCTTCTGGTTTTCCTGTGTTTACACTTACAGAGAGACATGTAAATGTATATGTAAATGTTTTGAGAACTGCACAAAGCTAGAATCGTTTTGATAGTCTACATTTCTGAACTGAAATGCAATTTGTTTTAAACTGACAGTAAATTGTAGGCAATTAATAAACAGCTTTTACTATCAGACAAAATTGTCTGCTCCTGTTGAAATTATTTGTTGTGTAGTCAGATATATTCTTGGGTTGTCCTTGGATTTGGGTCCCTTTGTGACTTTGAACACCATACAGAATTTGCCACAGAATCAAATCATTTAGGAAAGCTTTGATAAGAGAAATTTTGATGAGGCAATGCTAAAGGATGCCCTACCCAAGTCTCTAATCTCAAGGGGCAATGTAAAAGCATCTCAAAAAAAAAAATCCAAGAACAAGCTAGGATTACTTTGCTCTGTAAAGCTATTTTGGTTTGTTAAGTGCACCATGATCAAATAAACCATGGCCAAGCTTAAGTATTTGTTCTATAAGATATTAAGCGTAGTCCTCACTTAATTATCACAATTGACCCTAGGAATTTGGTCATAAGTCATTGCAGTTGTTAATCATGTCACCACATGACAAGGGTCAATTTTACAACTGCTTTTACAATGGTTATAAAATGAATCATCAAAGTCATTAAGCATACTATGTGGTCATTAAGCAAATCCATTCTAACAAACTGACTTTTTTTGCCAGAAATTTGGGGGGGGGGGGGGAGTCACAAACCACGGTTACATGACCATAGGATAATACAGTAACCTGTCATAAGTTCCCCAAATACAATCAATCAGAATAGAGCCAGAAGGGATTGGAGATATTCCAATCCAGCCCCCTGCTCATGCCAGAGACCCGATACTATTTCAGACAAGTACCAGTAACTGTCCTGTCTCTTCCTAAAAAACCTCCAGTGATGAAGCACCCACAACATCTGAAGGCAAAGCCGTTCCATTGGTTGATTGCTCTCACCGTAAGGAAGTTTTTCCTTCATTCCAAGTTGCTCCTCTCCTTGATTCGTTTCCATCCACTGTTTCTTGTCTTGCCTTCCGATGCTTTGGAAAATAAGTTGACCCTTTCCTCTTTGTGGCAGCTTCTCAAATATTGGAATACTGCTGTCATGTCCCCCCTAGTTGTTCTTTTCTCTCAACTAACCAAACCCAAATCCCACAGCCATTTTTTGTTTTAGTCTCCAGGCCTTCAATTTTCTTAGTTGCTCTTCTTTGCACTTTTTCCAAAGCCTCAATATCTTTTTTATAATATGGTGACCAAAACTGGATGCAGGATTCCAAGTGTGGCCTAACTAAGGCTTTATAAAGTGGTGCTAATACTTCACGTGATTTTGATTCTCTGCCTCTGTTTATACAACCAAGGATTGTATTAGCTTTTTTGGCTGCTGCCGCACACAACCAACTTGAAGCACTCTTAAGTCAGGTTTTTGGATTGGCTAGCATCCTGAGCTGAGAGATAGTGGCTGGCCCAAGGATTAGAACTCACTGTTGATTCATGTTTAAGTGATTGCCCACTAGGACTCCCTCTCACAGTTACTGTATTTGAGCTAGGTTTTGCCTAATCTGTACTTGTACTTTTGGTTTTTTTATTGCCCAGGTTGCAAAACCTTGCTTTACTCCACATTAAATTTCATTTTGTTGAATATGGCTCATTGTTCAAGTCTATCAAGATCTTTTTGGATTCTGAGCTTGTCTTCTGGGGTATTGGCTATTCCTGCCAGTTTAGAGTCATCTGCAAATGTGATGAGTTCCCCTTCTATTCCCTCAACTAAGTAATTTATGAAGATATTGGGTACTGAGTCTAAGGCGGAACCTTGTAATATCCAACCGTTTATTTTCCTACATGTAAATGTTAAGGACTACTCGTTGAGTATGGTTTGTGAGCCAATTACAAATCCATCTGGTGGTGTTGCTGTCTATCCCACATTTTCCTAGCTTACCAAAAAGTAGGTTGTGGTCTACTTTGTCAAATGCCTTGCTGAAGTCTAAATATACTATGTCCACAGCATTTTGCTGGCCTAATTTAATCATGTGACCCAGGAGTACAGCAGTCATATCTTTGTGGATGGATCATAAGTCACTTTTTGGGGAGAGTCAGTCATAACTTCAAACAATTATAAAGCGAGGACTACCGTACCAGTCTAGTAGTGAATCCTATATCGTGGAAAATAATTTACAAAGAAATATGCGCCCTTGGTTTGAAAAGACAAATATTCTATTCTCTTTTGCAGAGGTAAAGGACCTCTAAAAAATACATCGGATGTAATCAGTGCAGCAAAGAAAATTGCAGAAGCCGGGTCAAGAATGGATAAACTAGGGCGGACAATTGCTGATCATGTAAGCCATAATTGATTTTTTTTATGACTCACTTTTAATTTTGCAATAGATTTATTCACTCCAAGATCCACTATTTTGTTTTATGGACTCTTCCTAAGAATCTTAATTCTGTACCCTTCTCTATTAAGAAGCTTTCCTCATTGCTTGCTCTCAATATTAATGAATTTATATTCTATACTGATACCTTATTTTTCAAATAATTATTGCAAATGAAAACTTACTTAAAACTTCCAGATGTGTGGAATGAATGAAAAATGCATGAGTGAAAAAAAGAATACTCTGTCATATATAGACTTTTGCATTTATACCCACTTAATTCAAGGCACTATCATATACATGATAAAAAATTAATCTTGTTTTCTTTTGATGCCATCAGGTATTTTATTTTTTTATTTCAGAACACAGACTATTTTATTATAGAAAAATATAGTGAGAGACATGCTGAAAAAAGGACAAGGATTTTCAGTCCACTTCATTTTTCTGTCATTGTCACTCTGTAGGGAAAAGATAATGTATGTACATTGTCTTTGCCGAGAGATCAAACAAGTCACTGTCTATATTTCTGGCAATATAGTAGCTAAAACAATATTAACCCTACCTTGGCTTTTCAATATTTATCTGGGATTTTCTCCTTGCATTCTAGAATGTTTATTCTTAAATAGTTGACAGTTTCATTTGATATACAAAATAGACTATTGTTACCTGAATCTTTTAAGGATAAAGACTGATGGAAATTAAATTCCATTTGGTGGATTATTGAAATATGTTCTATCTGGGGTTGCCCTTGAAGATTATTTGGAAACTACAAGTGGTCCAGAATGAAATGCCATTGGGCAATAATGGGTTTGTCTTGAGTCACCACTACTCCTCAAGCTTCACTTACTGCTGATTGGTTTGTAGGTTCATGCCATAAGGCCTGGTTAGTTGAAAGACTGCCTATCCAGCAGTTTCTGTCCATATCCTGTAAGATTGGGCACAGAGGGTATACTTCCAGTCCCCTCAAGCAAACATGCCATCTGTTGGGATTATGTCATCTCTGTTGTGATGCCTCTCTCTGGATCAGCCTCCCCACAGAGATCCCTAGGGTTCCACCAGTGATGTTTTTTTAAAAAAAAACCACTGAAAGCCTGGCTATGGGTTTCAATATGGGCTATTGAGCCCTTCTGGATAAAATCTGGAATTGTATCAGTAGTAAGCATTCCTTACTCCATATCTCTGGTGCAGTTCTATTCAGAATAAGGCTTAACAAGAAATAAAATGACTAAAATATCGGCTTGTATTTCAGTGCAGTTGGAGTGTGCAAAACTCTCTAAAGAATGAAGTATTTTTTCTTTTCCTGTGCATAGTGCCCAGATTCTGCTTGCAAACAAGACCTTCTAGCCTATCTGCAGCGTATTGCTTTATACTGTCACCAGCTGAACATTTGTAGCAAAGTGAAGGCAGAAGTTCAGAATCTTGGAGGAGAACTTGTGGTGTCTGGGGTATGTACCTGTGCTCATGTTTGCTTTGTGCCTTTCTAGATTCAGTTCTTAAACTGTATTTTGCTTCAGTTGTGAAATTCTAGATGTAGAACGTAAAGCTGTTCTTTCAGCATCTTCAAGACCTCTTGAGATTTTTCTCCCAGGATTGGAGACATTTATACTATCTTTTTCCTTCAGAAAGATTGCATGGTCCAAACTGTAGTTTAAACAATCCAGTGCATATACTTCATCATGATGAAAATTGATTAGTTGAATAATGGCAAACTGAAATAAGAATGGATGGATGGATTTCCAAATTGTACCTTCTAAAAGAACCTTAAGTCAGTTAAAAAAAACCTAACAATTGATAAATTGCACTTCTATAATTGTTTTCCCATAGGATTATGTTTTAACTGTTTCAGTCTTTTTACATTCTCAACTAATTGTTCAACCTCTAAGTTGCCAATTGTAGGAATTTGTGTGTCTTCATTGTTTGCAACAATGAAGCTGTTGCAAAATTTCTTTGTTGATGTTTTTGTGGATTTATACTTTGATGCTGAAAGCCTTTGTCTAAGATTAAGCAAAGCAGACATAATAATGGCTATTGAAGCTAAACCATTTGACACAATGATGCCCTTGTTCCTTTTTGTGCCAGCGATTCCATAAAATAAATAGTATTTTTCCATGGCTTAGCTTTTGAAAGCAAGAGCCCATCAAAACGTAATTTGTGACTTAGCCCAGGCATCTGCTGTTCAAATAACAAACTCCAATTTTACCATCATTGAAGTTTTAGCCACTGGTAATTCTTTTTCTCTGCTAAGCCCAAGTCTCTGGATGTTTTTCTCCATTCCCTTCCTAGTTAGTTCTCAAGGATAAAGACACCCTTGGATTCAAACAGAATCTTCTTGATAAGGGAACCTGAATCTCAGCTTCCTCTTAGCATTTGTTCTGAGATTCATAAACTTGGAATTCTTGCATCTCTCATATATATGAACTATGCCATCGATAAACTTCTTACAGCAAACTGTGTTTCAGGCACTGTCTCAGACTCAAAGTATTCTCTTTTGTGGATTGTTTGTTAAGGTGGATAGTGCCATGTCACTGATCCAGGCTGCCAAGAACCTGATGAATGCTGTGGTACAAACTGTGAAGGCCTCCTACGTGGCCTCCACTAAATACCAGAAGTCTCAAGGGATGGCTTCTCTGAACCTTCCTGCTGTGTCTTGGAAAATGAAAGCTCCTGAGAAGAAGCCCCTAGTCAAGCGAGAGAAACAAGACGAGACCCAGACCAAAATCAAGAGAGCTTCCCAGAAGAAACACGTGAACCCAGTGCAAGCACTCAGTGAATTCAAAGCCATGGATAGCATTTAATTTGTCATTTCAGTTTTCCTTCCTTCCTTTCCGAATTTCTGCCTTCTGGATTATGTTAAAGTTTATTTACTTAATATTATGATAAAATCATTTAGACTAAAAAAAAATGAACAGAGTTAGGGAGCATGACAGTTCAACTTTCAATTTGCACGCACGATAATGTTAGTATGAAAATGCTGTCTAGAAATGCTTCTGTGATATTTCTAGCTCCTGTTTTGCATAAAATAGAGGCCTGCTTTAAATCTTTTATAACCAAAGATAAATTCACAGTAACAATCATCCTTCGCATAGCTGGATCATGTCATTCTATGAGGAGAAAATTGAGCCCTCTCAGTATGAACAGGAATCAAACATGTGTTTGTTTCTTTTCTAAAAAGTATATATATGCTGGGTGGATAAACATAAACTTTGCTATGCTTAATAATTGGGAAAGTGGAAGCGCTAATTGCTACTTAGAACACTAAGACAATAGAAAATGAATTTGAAGAAGTAATATACTGTAGCATTCTTTCTAATTTAAGTAGGATTGACTTTTTCCCAGCCTGAACACATTGATGCATTTATTCTAAGTAACTCTTGAGGGGAACACACATTAGGGGTATAAATAATACCGAGGGACAAATTGTAGCCAAATCAGCATTTCTAAGATAGTTTTCCTTGACTCTTGGGGACTGAATAAGTCATTATAAAAGGAACTTGATATGCAATGTGCAATGTATTAGAACAAAAAAATTTTTTACTTATTTTTGGGGTGTGACAATGCTTTGTTACAGGTTACTGATATTTTTTGCCACAAGACTAATAAAAAATTCTTGTTACCAGTGGGTGCTGCAAAAGTTGCCTGTTTTCCTTCAGCATTCAAATGCAAATGCATCACTGTGTTATTGTAATAATTGCTAGTCATTTTCCTTAAAGCTTAAAAAGAAATGTAGCAAATTATGTTTATTCAGGCTGCACCCTAGGTTTGAATTGTCATAATGGGAGCTCCATGGCATAATTCTTCTATTTTAAAGTTTTTATGGATTTCTGTTTTTATATCTTTTCCAATAAAGTATAAAAACCAGTTGTACTAGTCAGAGTTTTCTTCGGCAGTTGGTAAAATAAGCTTAATCCTATAGTGTACTGACTAATTGGAGTTAACTTTTAAAAGGCCAATAATGGATGACTCATGCCTAATTTTCTTAAATGGTTTTGTTCAAAGTCAACAAGAGGCCCTGCTTACAAAAGTGCACAACAGGCAAAATTGATCTGCTCTTTTGTAACTTTCAGTGGAGAAAAAGATACTCCAGAGTTAATCAGCTGGAGTCATAGCTTCATTTGTTCTAAAGAGTAAGCAATTTCCACAATACATTTTTAAATTAAAGGTGTTTTATGATACATGGGGGACCTGTTTTATCTGTTTGGTTTATTTGGGCAACCCATTCAGTTTTGTGATCTCCAAAATGTCATTGGTAATTGAACTGTTCGAGAAAAAAGTAGGATTCAAATTTAAAATTAATAATTCCAGGGGTTAATGACTGAATAATAATAAAAAAATGAATGTTGGCATTTCAGGGGAAAGTAACATGTGAAAGATCCTAATAATTTAAGAATTCCATTTTTAAATTCTTCCAGATCCAAATAGTGTTCACCTAAATGTACTTATCTTTCATCAGAAGATTATATTTAGAGAAGACAATAGCTATAGTATCAGTATATAGCTATAGTATAGAGTCTTAGTTGTATATGGGCAATAATTCATCGGCCTGCAAAGTAGTTGGCTTGGAGGTTCCAGATTGCATCAAATACTGTGACAGTACTTAGGCTTTGGTTGTGTTTTTGACATAATGGATAAAGTGTGCCCAAACTGACAAGAACAGGGTCCTGACTGATAGCAGGAAATGATAAATGTGGTTCAGATATATTAAGGTTAGTAACTTAAGTCAAGTTTAATTAAAGTGTTTTATGAAAACGTCAACTTGGTTGAAACTCAATATTTGAGGGCCCACTTGTGAGCATATATTGAAGGCTGCAACTTGAAGCATAGAATGAGTAAATGTTAAAGACCCTGAATGGATGAATCAATCAAATGAAAAGTGCATATGTGAAACTCAGGGAAGGAAAAGAGATAATAGTAATATAAAAGAAAATACAAATGAATAAGATGTAATAGAACTGAGGGACAATGATCTGGTACAGTACACAAAGAAATAAAGATGTAGATTCAGTGTCAAAGGGTTAAAATGTATGTCAGAAACTGAATTTTTGAAGTGCACATGAAAGTGATAGGTCACATGTTACAATCCAGATAATTATAACAAAAGAACTAGGAACTGGTTTTGAAGACACATTGTGAATGAATGAAATGTGGGTGACATAAAAGAATGAGTAGGAATTGCGAAAGGAATTCGGAAAAAGTGGTTCAGCCACAAGAAGACCAATGCACAAATCTGCTTTAAAAAGATAACATGTTGAAAATATACTTTTAAGCATAAGGCTATTTATGTACCTATGATAAATGACTGAATCAAAGCATGAATGATGCTGTTTATGATGAAATATAAAAATGAAAGAACGCAAGGTAAATCAGGGCCAGGAGATGGGGGGATCAATACATTTCAAACAATTAGCACATGTACTGTCTAATTTGTAATCAATACTGGAGAAATTGGGAGAAGACAGAAAAACAGAATAGCAAATTATCTCAAATCATCTTCCTGGGAAATACTAGAACAATCAAAAAGGCAAGAATTTTCATCCTTAAATTAAAAAAGATTTTAACACTGGCATCCATCCACATTCCAAATACAGATATTATATAAAAGTTTCTCCTGGATCTTAATAGGAATTGCAGAGCAGAAAGGAATTATTGTAGGAGATGTGAATGGTGTGCTAGATCCAAGTTTAGACAAATCCCAAAGGGTGGGTGGAACGGGCAGCTCCCAAAATAGGTTTTTCAGTATATGGCTATATTGGCTTTGGTCAACGCTTGGAGATTAGAATCAGAATAGAACTGGAAGGGACCTTGGAGGTCTTCTAGTCCAACCGCCTTCTCAAGCAGGAGACCGGACACCAGACAAGTGACTGTCCAGTCTCTTAAAAACCTCCAGTGATGAAGCACCCACAACTTTTGAAAGCAAGCTGAAAGATAAGAGGCCACAAGTTTTTTTTTCAGCGCAACACTAAACATGCTCAAGAAGTGATATGTGCTGGATTTCTAAATCTTTCTAAAGCTCTAACCAGTCAAACTGTTAGTAAAAAAAAAAAAAGCCGAGGATCAGCTGAGAGGAGGAAAAAAATCCACAATCAGCTGAGAGGGAAAAAAAAGAAGAGGAAAGCTCAGCATCCGCCCTCCAACCCACCCCTTGCTTTTCTCTTCTTTATCCTCTCAGCTGATTGGCACTGCAGGTCTCAGCTGGTGTGGGGAAAGCTGCGCACCAACATTAGGCAAAGCACGCCCAGCAAGCCAGGCCCACTGAACCAGTGGTAAAACTATTTGAATCCCATCACTGGCTCTAACACTACTAAAGTACAGTTTTGCTCAGACTATGCTCCAATTCTTCATGTCAGAAAGAAAGAAAAATTACCGTTCAAAGATGCAAATGAATGAAGCACTAATGTCAAGAATGCGTACAGCTGAAATGCAAATAAGTTATTTTTAAAAGGAATATATAAAGATAACTCCAGGACCCGTTCATCCTCCTTGTTTGTCCTCTTGCTCCATCTCTGGTAGTGCTCCTCCTTGCGAACAGGAGCAACTGGAAACGAGACTCAGTCTAGGGGAAAAAATGGAGCATTGTTGCCCTCAAGCTAAGGAACTACAGGTAGCCCTGAGAAGTGGGATTCCTATTGCTAAGTGACATGGTTGTTAAGTGAGTCATGCCTTCTGATGACCATTTTGCCACAGTTGTTCAGTGAATCATGCAATCATTAAGCATATTCCAGTTTCCCCCATTGACTTTGTTGGAAGCCTCCTGAGAAGGTCACAGTGATGAGCATGACCCTGTGAGGCTGTAACCATAGTAAATACATCCCAGCTGCCAAGGGCCCAAACTTTGATCATGTTCCTATGGGGTCACTGCAATGGTCATAAATGTGAGAATGGGTATCAAGTGACTTGTTTCAATGCTGGGGTTTAAACAAATGGTTGTAAGTTGAGGACCTGCAGTCATCATGAGTTACTAGGAAGTTTGGAAGCTTGGCTTGATAATGAAATTGGACAGTACTGTCAAACTTGCAGGCCAGATACATCATGTGAAAAGAGGCAAAAACAGTACATCAAATACATAACAATAGTGACCTCTGACTTTTTTCAGTACAAAGACAATAAGGCAACCTCTAAGTTTAAATAATAATACCAACAATTAAAATTGAATACTAATACCTTACAATTCAAAAACTTAATTTTCATAACATACTTTTCTCTATACTATATTTATTGTCAAATATGAATAACCATGCAAGTATTAATCCACAATATTTATCTGATCAAATAAAATCCTAATCCTCAAAACCCAAAGTTATAAGTTGATTTTTCTCCTTGTCTTGTAATAAATCAGTGGTTTCCAGCTCACAAGAAATGTAATCAAATTATTGTCTCTAATCAAGTCTGCCAACTTTGCCACCATGGTTAACTCCAATGGTTTCAAAGTCCATTGTTCCATTGTAGGAATATGGCCCTCTTTCACTCTTGTGCTTATAGCAAACTAGGAGCTGAAGACAAATATGTTTTATCAGCTATCCCTAAAAGAAAAGTTTCAGGTTTCAATTTGACATCCATTTTCTGAATTTTCTGAACCAAGGTAGGTATCCAATTCCAAAATGTCTTAGCCTTTTTGCCTGTCTCCCAAAGGTGGTAAAATTCCTTCAAATTGATTACATTTCCAACATTTATTTGAGACTCCCTTACACATCTTTCACAATTTATCAGGAATTAAATACCATCAATACATCCTTTTATTAAAACATTCTTTCAAATTATAGTTCAGTGCAAACTCTGTGTCCACATATTTTCCCATTGATCGGGCACAAGAACCAATTTTTTAGCCTATTTAACCACACAACCTTAAACATATTTATGACTAATCAAGATGAAAATTCAATAACACTTTATAAGCTTTTGCAAAAAGATGTTCATCATTAGTACATATTTCTTTTTCGTACCTCATTTTCTTCTCTAATTGACAAGAAATTGACAATGATTTCCTTTCACCTAGTTTAAATCTTTCAGACAGTTGGATGTGTGTAAATCAGGGAGAAAATGTAACCCTTGTTCTCCAATTTTTCTTTTGATTTAAAGGCCCTGTCACACTGGCCGACGGATGCAAAACGTTTGTAAAAAGGACACAGCGGACGAGAAAAATGTTCCATCCGTTGTTATCCGTTCTCAAAAGGGGCAAAAATTTGCATAACCAGAGCGGATAACACGGACGCGGGGAGGACGCAGGGCGGATGGAAAGCGGATGCTCCATGGAAGCCTAGTGGATGGAAGCGGATGGGAGTGGATGGCACATCCGCAAGGCTTCCGGGGGAGCACAGCAAAGCGGACGCGGAACGGAAAGAGCAGATGCAGAGCGGATGCCGAGCGGATGAAGCGGATGCAGAGCGGAAGCCTAGCGGATGCCTAGCGTTCACTGCGCATGCGGGGAGGATGCATTGCGTCAGCCCCGCGGATATAAAGGGAAGCAGCTCCCAAGCAGGTCACCATTCAGAGGAAAGACCTACTTCCAGACACAGCTCTCTAGCCAGCCAGCCAGCCAGCAACCCAACAACCATGGGAAAGAAACGGAAGCCTCTGCCATCTGCTGCCAGCCCTGGCAAGAGGGACAGGGCCACCCTCCCACCCCCTGGCCCTGACTCTGCTTCTGCTGGGGCTTCTGCTGCCCGGGCTCGATCTTCTGGTGCTGGGGCTTCTGCTGATGCTGCTTCTGGAGGTGGTGCTTCTGCTGATGCTGCTTCTGGAGGTGGTGCTTCTGCTGATGCTGCTTCTGGTGGTGGTGCTTCTGCTGGTGCTGGTCCTGCTGGTCCTGCTTTTGCTGCTACTGTTGTTGCTGCTGCTGCTGCTGGTGTGGAGGAGCAGCCCCTGCAACCTCAAAGCCCCTCTGATGAGGGCCCATATGGCCCTGCCAAAGGGAGGAAGAGGCAGACGCGTGAACGGGAGAGGAGGCAATACAACATAGAAGAGGAACATGAGGAGGAGGTGCTGGAGTGGCTGAGGAAGAACGAGTATCTATGGCGGAAGGGACACAGGCTCTATCGCGACACCAAAAGGAAGCAGGCTGCTTGGAGAGAGAAGGCGGAGAGCCTGGGCTACACTTCGGAGGTGCTCCTCGGCTGGTGGAAGCACATGCACACCTGGTACGGGAAGTTGCACCTCAAGAAATCTGGCCAGGCCGCGGTCAAGCTGACAGACCAAGAGACCTACATGATGGCCAGGTGCAGCTTCCTGGAGGGTGAGATCTGCCACCGAGGAGCAGCCCCTCTCACAACCCTCTCTCTCAGGCAGCCTGCTGAGAGCCAGTCCTCTTCTAGCAGAGAGTCAGCTCCTGTCTCCAGGCAGGTGTCTGTGGAGCGTGCCACGACGGAGACCCCCCCGACAGCTTCACTACCCGTGGCGGAGCACGTGGAGGACCCCCTGACGCAGTGGGAGAAAGGAGATGGCACTTCCACCACAGCCCAACCCGCATCCACCCCCAGCTCCACCTCCACAGAAAGGCAGAGAGACAAACTGGAGGGGCAGAGCCACACTGTCCTTCTGGAGATAAGAGACACCATCAGGAGCAGCGTAGATCTCCTCTCTCAGCTGGTACACACCGACGCCCCATCCTCCAACCGCAAGCCCTTCCTCACTTATGTCAACCAGACCCTCATGAACATGGTGGAACCCCAGTACCAGGTGGTGAAGGACAGGATCACCAATCTTCTTCACAACCCTCCAGACCAAGATGAACCTGCTCCCACCCAGTCCAGGCTTGCTCCTCCACCCCAGGTGAAGTCACTGCCCTTCCAAGGCTTTCCACAGGCCCTACCCTTCCAAGGCTATGGCTACCAGGAGGTCCAGCAGCACAGGCAGCCCTTCCCAGTCCAGGCACAGGTACATCGGACGCCACCGGTGCCACTGATGCCACCGATGCCACCCACGCCACCGATGCCACCCACGCCACCGATGCCACCCACGCCACTGATGCCACCGATGCCAGTCCTCACCCAGCTGCAGACCAGACAGCCCCACTACACTGCTCCTTCCTCCACCCCACACCCAAGCCCGGCCTCAGTACACCTGTCATCGGTATTGGGGCTGACACCCCATGTCATGGAGGAAGGGGCTCTCAACATCACGGGGCTGAGCCAGCTGTCTGAGAGCTTCCTCAACACACCGTCCCCTGTTGTCCTCTCGGGGCCAGGCACCCCAGTGGCGCTTCAGACCAGCATTCCAGCAGCAGCCACCTCCACAGCACCTGGACCCTTCACCCCTGAGACTGGGCACACCTCCGAGTAACCAAGAAGAGTGCCAGAGACTGGGTGGCTACCTGTTGACTTTATTTTTGCTTTGGACACTTGACTTGGGTCATTTTTCTTTTACAGCTTGTTATTAATAAAGATTATCTTTGCTTCACACACTTGCTTCATTTATTTTTTTAAATAAAGTCTTGGTGGAAACTTTTAGAAATGGTTTAAGCCTTTGCATGCTTGTGGGATGGGCAGGGATACCTTTGGGATGGGTAATAGCTGTGGGATGGGCAGGGATACCTTTGGGATGGGTAATAGCCGTGGGATGGGTAATAGCTGTGGGATGGGTAATAGCTGTGGAATAGATAAACCTCCAGTGCAAGCATAGTGGGACTGGATGGTCCACCCTCCCAGGTGCCACACCTATGGCCCTTTATTGTCAAAAATAATGTAATCATTCATCCACACATGTCAACATAAACACAACTCTTTATTAAATGCCCTGTTCATTGTAGGCCCACCCAACATACATGGCCCAATCTCATCAGTGTGATGAGACAGGCTGAAGGAAGCATGCATTAATCATCTACCATCCTGTCTTGCCACTCCACTGCTCCAGCTGGGGAGTTGCACCAGTGTCTCAGGAGGTTGCACTGTTTCTTCCCTTCACATGAAGCTCTGTTGGGGCCTTGCACATCCTTAGTGTCTATCAGGTTTCGCCCTTGCCTCCATTCCCCAGGCTCCATGTCCCCATTGCCTTGTTGGAGGTCCACGAGCCTGTTCTGCAAGACTGGGTAGCGGGTGTGCATGAGATTGTGCAGGATGCAGCAAGCTGCCACGATCCTCCTCACGGTCTGTGGGCGATGCTGCATGGTGGTGAGAAGTACCTGGAACCTGTTGGCCAGGATGCCAAAGGCGTTCTCCACCACCCGCCTTGCCCTGGACAGCCTGTAGTTGAAGATCCTCTCTTCACGGGTGAAGAGTCTGGAGGTGTAGGGCTTCATGAGGTAGGTTCTGAGGGAGAAGGCGTCATCCCCCACGATGAAGTAGGGCACATCTTGCGTGTCGTTGGGCAGGGGGTCTGGATCTGGGAAGCCCATGATGAGGTTGCGTTCCAGCCCCTCCTTGAGGTGACTGGCGTTGTATACCTGGGCATCTGAAACTGCCCCATTGCCTGAAGCATCGATGTACATGAACTTGTAGTCAGCATCGACCATGGCGAAGAGGATGTTGCTGAAGAAGCCCTTGTTGTTGAAATAAGTGGACCCCGACTTGGCTGGAGCTTTGCAGGCCATGTGCTTGCCATCTATGGCTCCAACGGTGTGGAGAAAGTTCCACCTCTGATACCACTGCTCTGCAACTTTCTTCCAGCCTTCTTCAGTGGAGGGGCACTGGAGGAGCTCCTCCAGGTATTCTTCGATGATGGCCTGCACCACTTCTCTGACCACAATGCTGATGGTGTTGTGTGGCACCCTCCAGCCATACTGCATGCTCCTGTAGGTGGTCCCTGAGGCCAGGTGGCGCAGAGTCAGTGCCACCTTGAGCCCAGGGTCGAGGCTGGGCCGGAAGTTGGTGCTCTACTTGGTCAACCTGGGTCTCAGCTGCTCCACAACCTCATCAAACATGGCTGGAGGCATTCTCATAAAGTTCTGGAATGCACGAGTGTCTTCATTTCTCAGCTCCACCATCAGCTTGTTGTACAGTCCGTACTCTGCTCTTCTCTCGATCCATCTTCGGACCCAGACACTTCTTGGACGCCTCCTTTTCTTCCCGTAGAACAGTTGAAAGAGCCTGTAGATGGCTTCGCACTGTTGCAGAACGATGGTGGCTACCAAAAGGAGTGTGTTACGACCCATGGTGGAGATGACTGGATGCTGTGGAAGAGCAAGAGCCAGATGAAGGCTGCAGAGGTCTGCACCGCAGGGCTGCTGGACTGAAAGTGAGATCCAGGTGAGTTCCTCCCCCTTTTTATCGGAAATATAGGTTTTTCACTTGGTGTCCTTTTGCATCCTCTAGACATCCTTAATATCTGAGATAGGTCCCCTCTGCGAATGTTTTTTCCATTTTAAATGCTTTGTATGTGAGCTGCATCCGCTTTCATCCTTTCTCCATCTGTGCTACTAATGCTTTGTGTCCGTTCCGCGTCCGTTTTGCTTCCTCCCTGTGTCCGTTTTCCACTGGAGCGGATTTGAGTTGCGTGAATGCGCAGCGGATGCTAGCGGATATAGCAGACGTGTAACGGATGACAACGCATGTAGAACGGATGTTCCCCGTATGCGTTGCGGATGCAGAACGGACGCGTTGGATACATTTTCCGCTCAAAAAGTTTTGAGCGGCTCAAAACTTTTTGAGCGGATGGAACCTCAGTCGACGGATGCTGGACAAATAGAGAGGATGAAAAACGGATGCAGTGAGTACAGAACGGATGAATCACGTTAACCAACGGATGGCAAGTGTTTCTCTCCGTTTTACATCCTCTTTCCATCCGTTGGTGCAGTGTGACATGGGCTTAAGTCTTAAAATCCACATCATCACAATCTAATGAATCAACATAAGTCATCTAAGGTTGTCTGGTTCTCATTTTCCTGCTAAAAAAAGCTTCCTGAAGTGAAAAAGCCAACTGGCAATCTGAATGCGTTCTTCTACCAGACAGTACTGTCAGCTTTGTTGTTATGAAGGTTGTTGTAGAAAGTGGGTTGAAATGTGTACAAGTCATTGATAAATTGTTTGGTAATGTTTAAGCAGCTTTATCAAATATACGCTAAAGGAGATTTTAACATATATAACATATTTCTTCTGCCAGATTATCCTTTTTTAAAAAACTATGCGTCTGAATTAGGGTGTTGGTCAAGCCACTGAAAATGGTTCTATACCTTGTGCCTGGTGCAGCTTCAGTTAATGATGTAGGAAAAAATTGAAAGGCTTCACAAAAGAAAAATGCACACACGGCTTCAGAGTGAAAAAGGCATATGGGAAAAGCCAAAATTAGCCAAGCTTATAAGAGAAAAAGGAAAGGCAACAAAGAACATAGCACACTTTCCAGCTAGGGCCTGGATGAAATGCAACTGGGCAGTGCAACAGTGGCCAGGAAGTTCCCCTCCTGCCACATACATCAGTGTCTCAGAATATGCTCTTAAATAAAGACTTTTTCATGTCTCTGAGTTCAGTGAGTGAAGAAAAGTGATAGCTTGGCTGAGGTCAACAGGAATATAATAGTAAGAGGGGAAAGCTGTCTGGTTTTGAAGCTTTAGCTCTGTGTTCTTCTCTTTGCTAGAGAGATGAAATCGACACACAGAAAGGATTACTTTCTTCCACTGTACAGCGGAATTGTTCTTGAATCTGGACATCGCAACTGCAAGCAATGCTCCATGTAGTCAAGGCAGACTTAATAAGAGGAGAGTTTTGTTAGTTTATTCTGTCAAATTATTTTTGCAATTGACACAACCCAACATAGCAATAGCAATAGCACTTAGACTTATATAATGCTTTCTCGTGCTTTACAGCCCTCTCTAAGCAGTTTACCAAGTCAGCATATTGCTCCCAACAATCTGGGTCCTCATTTTATCTACTTCCGAAAGATGAAAAGCTGAGTCAACCTTGAGCCTGGTGAGATTCGAACTGCCAAATTGCAGGCAGCCGGCAATCAGCAGAAATAGCCTGCAGTACTGCACTCTAATCACTGTGCCACCATGGCTCAACATAACTACCTATATTAGAGAAGTAATGAAGAGCTGTGGCAAGAAAAGTCATAAAATGGGCCAAAACTTATTTTAAAAATTTTTCCCTTAGCAACATAAATTTTGGGCTCAGTTGTGGTCATAAATTGAGCATTACCTGTACATTATTCCATATGGGGGAGGGAAGTGTTTGGTATTCATCAATTTGGGAACACATTGCATCTCCTGGAACCAATTAACAATGTGTATCAAGGTACCACTGCATTTCATTACTGCTGGAAATCCATCTTTACAAACCATAACTAGTCTAAGGCAGCTTTGTGATGTTTCAGTGAATTATGTAGTACAGAACAATTTTGTTTTTGAAACAAATACAAATTAGGTGCTTCCTCTTCTTATATATTATCAGTTCAAACTCCAATGTGACCTGACCACCTCTTCCATTTCCTACAGCAAATTTAGGAGCTGAGAAACAAAAATTAGATAAAATCCATGAAACAAAAATTAGATAAAACATTTTGATAAAGAAGGCAAGCATGTCCAGTACTATGCTGCTACATTCCACCTAACTGGGAAGTGGGTGGGGAATGGGTGGCCTGTTTTCTAGACACAGTCACATTTTATTTCAAGCGAGTTCACATCCTTTCAAGACATCGTCCCACTTAGAGGCAAAGCCACACCATCTGACAATGAAAAGCTCTTCTATTATCCTGGTTGTAATGAATTGTCATCCATCTCAACTGATGCATTTTTTTAAAGAAATGAAAGCTCGTCAAGCTTATTATGTACAGTTCACACTTCTTCTTGTAATCTCTTCCTTTATATCCTCCTTCCTCTCCAAACTCATCCACTCTGTATTTCCTTCTAATGTGGGCTTATGCATGTCATTGTTTTCGGTGGTACATAGTGCTTGAACAGCTGCTAAACGGATGAATATAATGGGTGCTGTTGCACACTCCCCTTGCCCGATTAAGATTTGTCAATGAGTTGACTAGGTAGTTTTCTTGGAATATGATTTTTTATTATTCCACACAGGACCATATTTTAGGCATAATCACTTCAAAAGCCAAGCCAAATGCTGATAGGCATGAATTCAGGCTGGCACAATCTGCTGGTTACCTGGGCCCTGCTCTTCTCCATCTTCAGTGCAAGATCCTCAGCTTCCACCAGGTTGTTGGGAAGTAAAGAATGGAGGAGCAGAATTAAAGCTTCAACCTGATAGAGGGGAAAAAAAATCAGCCCTACTTCTTTATTATGAATGATTTGAATCTCCAGGGCTCTGACGGATGACATCCTAAAGTTCTAAAGGAATTTGTTGATGATCCTTTATGTATTCTCTTTGAGAGAACCTGAAGAGCAGAGTGACATTTTAGCTGCCAGGAAGAAAGCAAATATTTCTGTTTTCAAAAAGGGAAAAGGAAGATCCTGGAAATTATAGAGCAATGAATCTGATAGGAATTTTCTGGATGATCCTAGAACAGTTCATAAAAAGATGGACCCGTCTGTATCTTGGAAACAAATACCCAAGTCTATATGAATATGCTAAAAAGATACACATGTATGTTGTATTGACGAGGCAGTCAAGTTGATTGATCATGAACAACTGGATCATGATGATCTTTATTGGAGTCTAGTCTTGTATTTATACACATTTTTAGTTATCCTCCATCATTGGTTAACTTTGGTCACTGTTTAACTTTAGTTAATGTTTAGCACAGTAATCCATACAATTAATTATCTCCAGTTAAAGACTAACATGTTTACTTCCCATCTCTAATCCTCCTTTAGATTAGTGACTTTGTTTGCCTGAGTTGTATTTACTTGGAAACATTCTTTATCTTAATTATAACTCTACATGTGTAGTCCTCAACTAATTGAGCCCCACATTCCTGTGGTTAAGTGAAACATTTGTGTTCCGTCCGGAAAGAAGCGCGTGAGACCGGGTTCCAAACAACTCCTTATTTCAAACCGCTAGGTAAAGAAACGGAACATAGCCCAAGCCACAGCAGCCCTTTATATAGCGGCTAGCCTGCTGGCTTGTGGCCAATGACAGTTATTTAATTCTTCCCGCCGTGTGGCGGCTTCCCCGGTTGGTTCCTAGCGAACCAATCCGTAAGTAGCCTTTTCGGCCAATCAGAATGAAGTACTTGGAACCTACCAAGTTCCATACAGAACAATTTGTTAAGTGAGTTTTGCCCCATTTTATGATCTTTCCTGCCACAGTTGTTAAGTAAATCACTGAAATTGATAAGTTAGTAACACAGTTGTTGAGTGAATCTGGCTTCCCCATTGATTTTGCTTCTCCAAAGGATTGCATGACCCCGGGACACAGCAACGGTCATAAGTGGGAACCCGCTGCCAAGCATCTGAATTTTGATCACATGATCATGACGATGCTACAAAGGTTGTAAGTTTGAAAAAGGGTCCTAAGTCATTTTTTTCAGTGCCAATGTAAATTTGAACAGTCACTAAATGAACTGTGGTAAGTTGAGGACTACCTGTATTTTTTCACCATTTGTTTATTACGAGCAAGACAAAAAGAGGATAAAGGGGAATATCAGAAACATCAGAAACTATGCTACATATAGGAAATGGCTGAAACTAATTTTTAAATATATCATTGACCACACCAAGTAACACTGACATGTCTTTCCATTGCATCTGTTCATAGCCAGCGTATCAACCAGAGGTAGGTATTCAACAGATTCTGACCAGTTCTGGAGAACCGGTAGTGGAAATTTTGAGTAGTTTGGAGAACCAGCAAATATCACCTCTGACTAGTCCCACCCCTCCATCTATACTCTGCCTCTGAGTCCCAGCTGATCGGCTGGGTCTTCTTTTGCACAGGAAAGCGGAGCTGGAAAGCAGGTTAGTGGACTGAAGAGGGAATGGGGATTTTGCAGTAACCTTCCCCTGCCACACCGACCAAACCATTCGTGGCCCACCAAGCCACTCCCACAGAACCTGTAATAAAAATGTTTGAATCCCACCACTGGTATCAACATATATGAACATGTACATTGAAGAGAGAGGTTTTCACCGTCTCCAATGAGTGATAACACTCGAGTGATCTGTGTGATAACTCTCGAGTGATCTGTGTGATAACTCTCGAATGATAACTGTCGAGTGGTACTGTGACACATTCCAAGGTTTTGTTCAATAACTGAGAAGTACACTCATATCTTTAAGCAATATTTATTTGCGCCATCTCCATTGTGAGATTTTTAGAGACTTAAACTTAGACTTATAGACTTAGAGTGCATTCGGGAAGTATTCAGACCCCCTTCACTTTCGGCAATTTTGTTATGCTGCAGTCTGATTCTACAATTGTTGGAATTCATTTTTTTTCTCATTAATCTACTACACTCAGTACCCCAAAATGATGAAGTGAAAACAGAATTTTCAAAATGTAAGTAAATTTATTAAAAAGGAAAACAAATCCTGAAATATCACATTGGCATAATACTTAGTACTTAGTTGAAGCAACTTTGGCAGCAATTATAACCTTGAATCTCTTTGGTTTTGCATACCTGGCTTGAGGGATTCTCTGCCATTCTTCCTTGAAAATCCTCTTAAGCTCAGTCTGGTTGGATGATGACCATCGGTGGACAGCCATTTTCAGGCCCCTCCAGAGATTTTCAATAGGGTTCAAGTCAGGGGTCTGGCTGGGCCACTCTAGGACATTCACAGAGTTGTCCCTAAGCCACTCCTATGTTGTCTTGGCTGTGTGCTTAGGATCATTGTCATGTTGAAAAGTGAAACTTTGACCCAGTCTCAGGTACTGAGCACTGTGGAACAGATTTTCATTGAGGACACCCCTGTACTTTGCCCCATCCAGCTTTCACTCAACCCTGACAATTCTCCCAGTCCCTGCTGCTGGAAAACACCCCACAGCATGACACTGCCACCACCAGGCTTCACTGTTGGTGAAATTAAAGGGCCATGATATTAAAGGGCTCACATAATAACTTTCTAATAGTGCCATGTCTTCTTTACTTGACCACTAGCACACCATAGAAAAATTGAAGTCAAAAATATGCACCCAATAATTAAGCTGAAAATCACAACTTACATGATTGAACAATAGTTTGATGTTGTGTTGGATGCCTTCAAGTTAGTTTTGAATCCTGGCAGCAGTCTGGACAGAAGTCCAATAGTTTAATTGGCAAGATTTTGGTGGTTTGGCATTGCCTCCTTCCTAGAGCTGAGAGAGAGAGTAGCTCAAGGTCACCCAGCTCGTCTTGTGCCTATGGCAGGAGTTGAATTGACAGCCTCCTGGTTTCTAGACGGGTGCCTTAAGCCATTGCACCAAGCTGACTCTCAGTTTCAGTTTAGATAAATGAAAATCTAGGAAGTTGGAAAAACTAGAAAAACCCTCATGTGCCTCTGGATGACATATGAGATTGGCTCTCCAATCGAACTGAAGGCCAAATATCCAGTTTCTGAAGTTTTTTTCATCTTTGAGGAACAAAAGGCTTATCTCTTCCCTCCCATCCTACCTCCATCTATCAAATACTATCGCATTTAAATGGTGTGCTCAGAGAGCAGAAACAATTTACAAATCCACAAAGGCGGCACTTTCTTTACTTTCATTTCTTTAAAAAAAGATTAATGATTAGGAATAAAATCCATTAAATAATGGAAGAAATAAAAGAGAACAATTGTTCACATCTGCAGATGCTACAAACAATAGAGTCAGTACCTTAAGTTATATCTATTTTTCTTTTTTAATGCACATAATTCATTTGAAGCTTAGGGTGTCTAGCCAGCTATTATGCCCCCCTCCTTCTATGGTAGCTTTAGGTGATCGGGCCAAATAATCGTATACCCTACAAGGAGGTTGGAAGGCCATCATAGTGGAGAAACTGGGATTCAAAGTTGTACATGTCAAAATTTCAGCAATAGAGTGTTAACAAGCTTCCAAAAATTATTTTTATTCCCTTTTTAAAGCCACCGAGGCCAGTGGTCTTTGCAGCACACTGGGGTTGTGAATTCCAGCAATTGTATTTTATGAAGAAAGGTATGTTCACCACCTTGAGTTATAATAAAAATAATAAGGGCACAAAATAGATAGGTGAGATAGATAGATAGATAGATAGATAGATAGATAGATAGATAGATAGATAGATAGATAGATAGATAG
>BLBF01000025.1:418140-537593 GCA_015471245.1 Laticauda colubrina | reverse complement strand
TAGATAGATAGATAGATAGATAGATAGATAGATAGATAGATAGATAGTTCGATCGATAGATAGATAGATAGGTGAAGGTGGTTGGGTAGGTAGGTATAGATAAAGTATATCAAGGAGCACAATTTACAAGCAGCTTCTTTGAGAATGATTATAAATAATTATGAATGAAAGATGCTCTCCATCTTTCTCCTCACAACCATGGATTTTTTTTAATGAATAATACTACTCTATTGAAGCTGACTTTGCATTTATTGCAGCATTGTCTTTTACAATTGTTCAGATCTTTTCTCTTTGTTGAATGACATATTCCCCTAAAATAAAAGCACACCCACTTTCCTCAGCAGCTATCTTATCTCTGGGAGAAAGTACCCAGAGACCCATCCTATCTTCTGCCATCTCACTTCTTCCTTTATCCCTTTCTATAGGACAAGAAAGCCATCTTGGGAAAGATTATACTGAAAAACAAAAATGAAGAGGAACAGTATCATTCAATAAGAAAGCTTTTGTACCACTTTTTAACCCCAGGTGATTCTCATTTCCCTGAGCTGAGATTGATAAACCAACCTAATTTCCTCAGCAAATAAGAATAAAATACTTTTACATTTTTTAAAGAATATTTTAGTTTTCCCAGAAACACTCGGCCTTCTCTATTACACAACTGGAGGCTACCATGTTTTCTAGAGCCAGCTTCCTCATATGTGATGCTCTCCAAATATATTAACTCCAAATATATAAACATAAATCCCAGTTTTTCTGAGGATTCGCAGTTTGGGGAAGAATGATCTCGGACCTCAAGATGTATATATTAAAATGTGGGGTTCATTCACTGTTAGAGTCCTTAGCCCCCATATTTGGCCTATGGGTTTGCTTTTTGCCTAACATTTTGCTCTGAAGAAGAAGAAAAAGATAATTTATCTGGCTTATAAAAGCAAAGCAACATGTTTCATTCCTTGCACTATTCCGATACAGGCATAATTTCTGTTTTTATTAAGATCTTTCTCTCATCTCACCCCATGGAATTCAGGATAAAGATTACACAATTCGTAATTGCGTAGTCATTTTAAAGTATGGTTCTTGCTTTCTAGCTGCCAAAGAATTGTGCTGATTTGATTTTTTTGATTTTTATTTTTTTACCCAAGTACTTTGCTTTACTACTCTTTGTTATGGTGAGGAAAAAGCCAGTTGCTGGCCCACATTAGGCAGCAAAAATCTTAGAGATAGTCCTGGTGTACAGGTTTTCACAGATCCTGCCAGAAGAAACTATGGCCATGTTAAGCCTCCAAAGTCAATAATTGTTTGGCGGCCCTGGAAAAATGATCCTCCTTTCTGAAGTCCACAATTAATTGTCTCTTGCTTTTTCTTAACAGAATCTCACTGTTGTTATGACAATGGATCAACACAGAACTTGATCTAAAGTGGCTAAGGCTCATCTTGGTTATACTTACGGAAAATAACCATTTCAACATACACCTATGCCTACTCATTTTTAGAAACACGCTGAGAGAGAGCGCAAAAGTGAGTGAGGGAGAGAGAGAGGGAGAGGAAAGAGAAGGAGAGGGAGAGGGAGGAGGGGTAGGAGGGGAGAGAGAAGGGGAGGAGAGGGAGGGAGGGGGAGAGGGGAGGGAAAGAGAGGGAGGGAGAAGGAGTAGGAGGGAAGAGACAAGGGGGGGAGAGGGGGAGGGGAGGGAGCAGGGGTGGGTGGGAGAGGGGGAGGGAAAGGGATGGAGAGGGAGAGGGAGAGAGGGAGACAGTGGGAGGGGGAGGGGAGGGGAGGGAGAAAGAGAGAGGCAGAGAGAGTGGGAGTGGGGGAGAGAAAGAGACAGATGTTCATCTGTTCCCAAATGGAAAGAGGGGTGATATTCTCATGTATATATAATCAATAGCCTGCTTCTGCAACAATAAATTCCATCAAACTGAATATGGTTCTATCACAGGCTTGCAGAGATTGCTGCTTAAAGCCCCTGAAAGTAACTTCTAACTTGCCAAAGAATGTTTGGATACTCTCACGATAAGTCTCTAAACTGAGGCTTGCCGGTCAGTTTCATATTACACTCCAGCTTTATTAAATATTGTTCCCTGAGATTATTATAAAAGTCTAGTTTAATTGGTATTGTTTTAGTGCCTTCTGATCCAATGAACAAAGTTTGCTCAGATTTCAGCCCCAATTTAAGAGATTAATGTCCATTAAATCAAATGATGCAAATTCAGGTTCAATCAACATTCAGAGTTGTCTGTTCAGTTTTCCTTGCAAATTAATATTCAGTGAAGATCTAGATTTAACCGGCCCTTCTCAAGCACTGTCCTCTGTTAAAGCAGTCATGCTATAGTCCTCTAATTTTTGTTACGAAAGATGGTACAGCTGCAAGTGCAACTAAAAAGTTGGCAACTCTCTTTTCTCTTGGTATTTTTAGAGTTTTCTTTATTCCCAGAAAGATGCAACATTAGTCTTTGTGTATAAAGAACGCGCTTTATCTGGAAACAAGAAGATTCTGTAATTTAGCATTGTTGTTATGCTTCAAATCCAATCATGTCACTTTGCTGATTACTTTACAGATTGCAGAAGCTACTTTCTTTAACTCAACAGATAAATGTTTAAATTGTAGCTCTTAGAACTTGATTTGAGATCATAAAATTATTTACCAAAGTAAAAGTACATGAAGATTAAATCTCCTCTATTCCTATCCAGTTAATATGCAATGCTATTACTGCCTCTTAAAATAATGTGATTGGATTTGGGTGCTTTTTCTCCATTCAGCTTTGAATGGAGTTTGATTAAAAGACCATTGGTAACATTGGCAACTTTAATTTCTTCATTTTTCCATGTTTCAATATGATTCTCCCTTTCAAGGAGTCTACACAAAAAAGTCGGTGATGGATCCAGGAGTGGATGAATCATGCAAATGTTGGTTAAGATAAAGTTCGCAATGTCCTGAGAAATTGGCTAATTCAAACTGGCAAATTGGCTTATTCAGTGGCATGGAAACATTACTGTGTTCTTCCCCCCACCCAACCACACCCCCCAAAAAATCAACAGCAAGCAAACATGCAAAACATCATCATACAGACTGATTCCAATACCTTCCAGCTGGTATTATTTTTAATGAGAAGCCACTGCAATTTTCCAGGGAATAAAGCCAGCCTCCAGGCTGATTCATAAGACCTAGGAGTCTGAACAGGGAGTACATCTCATTCTTAGTTCCCATTCCATCACATGTGGGGCAGGGAGAAGCTTGTACTTCTTTCTCTGATTCAACCAAGATGGGCCTTTCCATTTCCTGCTTTTGAGACCATCCAGACTTCAGAGCATGTGAGAAAGGGAAGGCAAGTTGAATTCTCTTCTACAGCCCTGGCACCACAGTCCACTCCAAGGATATGACTCTGTTGATTGCAGAGTTTAAAAGTGGAACCATGTAATAATCAGATACATCAATAGCTTTCAGACAAAATTGGGTTGCGGCCATTATTTGACACAACTGGCATAACCTTGGTTAGACTGCCAAAATAAAATAAAGTAAAAGCTTTTCAGCCTGGGACACACACACCTCCTTCGCTTCCTAAAAATTGGTGAGAGGTTCTTTCACTCTAGGAGATGTTTTCAGACAGCCATATTCAAAAAAGTCTCTGTTGTTGTGATAACTAAGAACATTCTCATAGAATAGGCCAACTCACCACAATCAACTCATCATTACCAACTTGCCACAGGACAACTCACTGTGGCCAACTTACTTCAGGACAACTCACCTGACAGTTCAACAAATTCAAAATTAATTTCAATGGAACCCTGGCCAATAATAATACAATAAAGAAAGTCCCCCTAGAAATACAAGAGTTACAATACTTTTGATGAAAACATGGCCATCAATAATAAAAGTAACCACCGTAAATGAAATGATAAATATAGCATTGAGTTGTCCTACAATAAATTGGCTAGTTTTGCTAGACCACTCTCAAGTACAGCTTGCTTCCTCATTATTACAATCCTGACTTTTTTTTCTTGACAGCAGTACAAAAGGCATTTTCTGCTGCTTCCTTCTGGAATTTCTTTATCCTAAAAACTCATTACCCATCAAGTACAAATTTAATGTTTTCTAAGCTTCCGAGATGAGTTTATTGCCACCTGTATACTGCCATCTGCTAAGGCATATTCCTGTAACGGATTCTTAATGAAGCTATCATTCTAACAAGGCTGGTTTCATGAGGAATATGTAATAAAATGTGTCAATACCGTTGCTGATTGATCAAGAAAATGTTTAATTTTGGAGTCAGTATGCCTTCTTTGGAGGGGGGGGTCGTGCTGAGTTAAAACTGAAGAAAGAAGCTCTGGGTTTAAATTTTTGGTAACAACAAAAAAAGAAAGTCTGTTCATATTCCCCAAGAACAGAAATAATCCCAGAGTCAAAGAATTTAGCCATCTGCTTTTGTATGACCTTTTTGACATGGCAGGGATGAAAGAAGGGTCTATCTAAGGCCAAGAAGTCTATGTGATTCTTGTACAACGAGTCTGTCGTGCAAGGGAAGATATTCGTATCTTAGCTGCATATGCCCAGTTTCTGCAGATAAGAAGCCTCATCATTTTTATAGCATAAAGCAGGACTGCCAAGCAGAAAAGAAATCTGAAAAATGTGATGCTTGCAAGCAGCGGTCCTGATAGAAAAACTGCAATAAAAAGAGAGATTCATGCTTGATGACACTCAGAAATGACTGCAGTGACCCAGTTTTTGATAGAACACCTCCTGAGTAAACTCAGAGAGATTGTGAGCCAGGGAACATCAGCAAAGAGACGATGTCATAAGTAGGATCTTTTCCACTTGGAATAGCCCCTGCAGAATCGATTAACTAGCCTGATCTACCTAGTAGTGGGACTGGCAAGTCAGGCGCTTCGTATGGACACAAGGCAGTGTTCCAAGGCAAGGATCTCTGCTAATTGTTCTGCCATAGATCCTCTGTGAATCAGAGGGAATGTTCAAGAATAGGCCAAGAATGTCAGTTTAACAAGCCAAAGAAGATACATGCTCCCAGTTACTTATTCATGATTCATAAGAGAAAAGGAAATCTATGAAAATGCTGGTTGTTGTTTTTTTAAAAAATTGGTAATTGTTTTCTTCATTTTTTTAAAAAATCTTTGGCCAGAAGATATTGAAAAACTGACTGGGTGACTTTGGACCAGTCACTTTCTTTCAGCCCAACTTACTTTATAGTATTGCCACCTTGAGTTACTTATAAAGTAGGGAAGTGGGAAAAAAATACAGTATGATAAATAATTGAATGGCTTGTTGATTAATTCATAAACACTATACTCTAGTTGCAATCCATACATTGCACTAAGGCAATCATTCCCAAATGTGTTCTCTGGGCACTGGAATCCAACGCAATTTGGAATCTAGGAGAGGTGGTTTTCTTTTCACAAGGTTTGCTGAACAATTCAGGTGTTCTGAAAAACAAGGGATCATGGCTTGTTTGACTATTCTTGTTTTCTTTTCTCTTCTTTTAAAATTCTTTTTCCTGTAATCCACCTTCTGTGAATTATAGATGAAGCTCAAAAATAGGCCAAGAAAAAGGCAGAAACTACAAACCAACCAGGTACCCCTCTCCCCATTCACAGAGGTGGTATTCAGAGGTGATATTCAGCAGATTCTGACCAGTTCTGGAAAACCAGTAATGGAAATTGTGAGTAGTTTGGAGAACCAGCAAATCCCACCTCTGACTGCCTCTGCCCCCATCTACTCTCTGCCTCCCAAGTCCCAGCTGATTGGCTGGGTCTTCTTTGGTTGCCCTGCACAGGAGAACAGAACTGGAAAGCAGGTTAGTGGGGTTGGGGAGGGAATGGGGACTTTACAGTATCCTTTCCCTGCCACACCCACCAAGCCACACCCACAGAACCAGTAGTAAAAAATTTTGAATCCCACCACCGTACAGTATCACATTTTGTCAGTGATAAACAACACAGAATAGAGCTTAGCAAAATGCCCAAGTATGCAAATAGGAAGACACATCTTCTGGGGGTGGGGGGTAGGCTCTACAGAAGTCCTTTTGATATAAATCTTCGAGGCTCTACGCACATCTAGGGTGTGCCAAGTTTTTTCCCAAGTCATGGACTGGGCTGGGACAGAAATCTGGAAGAACCAATTCTTGTGATCTGTGGAACTGTGGGGGTGGGGGGTGGGGGGTGGCAGAGTCCATGGAGCCAGAATGGTCCCCAACTATTCTGGCTCCATGGACTGACAGTGTGGTGGCGGTGGCAGGGGACACACGCGAAATGGTTTTGCACTCTCACACACCGCTTGTGTGGTCCAGTTCTTAATGGACCATAGAACTGGGGGTTGGGGAGCGCTGGCTTAGAGGCTCCTCAGTTGAGAATGACTTTCTTTCACAACATTGCAGTTTTAATCATCACGATGATAATAACGCTTTAACACCATCGAACATCTGCCTATCCCAGGTTCTTGGGAAAGACTCAACAGGTGGGTAAAAGTGCCAAACCCAGTCTCAACATCTGGCTGACTGTGGCAACCAACCAGGGGTGGGATTCTACTGGTTCTGTCCACCTCTATAGAACTGGTAGCTCTGAAGAGCAGCAGACATAGAATAGATTCTATGTCTGCTGATGTTTTTGTCCGCCCACCTGCCCAGGCTCTTACCTGACCTTTATTTCCTGCTTTTTCAACCGCAGATGCTTTGCGCGACACAACTGAGGTTGAAAAAGCAGGAAAAAAAGGGCTTTTCCAACTGCTGTACATCCGCACGCAGCGCTGCTCAGCTGTCCTGGCAGCTCAGCAGGTCATAAATTGCATTGCACATGTGCGCGTGACGCAGGGCGATAGAACCAGTAGTTATATTGGTTGGATCCCATCCCTGCAATCAACCATAATAATTCATAAATTTATTTGCCACCCAACTCCCAGCAGATCTCTGCTTGCTTCCTATGTTTAAAATGCTAAAGACTACCAGGGTTTCTTGGCACGCAGCAACATTGGGAGGCCATTTCTAAAAGTATGCCTCTGGACTTGACCTTATATTTATACAGTGGTAGGGATCTGAAAGATTCAGGAGAGAAAACCGGTTGGTTCTGTTTTCAGCCACACATTTGTATCCTGCAAGTGAATGCATAATTCACTACGCTTCAGGCATATCAAACTATGATTTGGAATATGCAAGGTGCACCTCTGAGCATGTCTAGTAACATAAAAATGTCATTCTGCAACCTTGTGCAGATTTGTGCACAAAGAGAGAGAAAGTCATTCCTCTTGTGGGTGCACACATTACATTTTTGCCACCTGCCATTGGAAGATATGAAGCTTTGTTTTCCCATTACAACCAAGATCGTTTAAATGTTCGCTCCAGTGCTTGGGTGTGTTATATAGAATCACAGGGAGGAGGAAGAGGGAGACAGAGAAGCCATTGGAAAAGTTCAGGCCTCCATAAATAGCCTTTGGCCTGGAGCTGGCTTTGTGCTACCAAGGCGAAAGGCACAACACTAGTTGTGTTCAGTCACCTCTTTGCATTTGGCTGCATTTTAAGCACCTTTGTGGTTCTCTGAGATACAAGCAGACATTTGAAGACATCAGTACATGATAGCTTCAACCATTCTAAAAAAAAAGTTAACATTATTTTTATGAAGACGAAAGTGAAGCCCGCTTCACGGTGGGCAATGGTGCCATTCACCACTGCTTACTCAGAAGGCTCCAGCACCTGCTCCAGCTTGTCCCAGCAAACCTGCCGTGCTTTATCAGTCACAATTTGTGGTGAACTGTTGCCCTTTACATCTCACACACAATCCTGCTTTTGTTCTGACCAAGGCCTCCTGAGACCGTAATTAAGCACAAGCTTAGTCCAAACAACTTGTTTTATATCAATACTGGGAATTATTTATTATTTATTTTACTTTTATTTGTCAATTGCTTACAAGATAATAGGTATAAGTAAAAACATAGTTATGAATACATGGATATATATATAAGAAAAATAAATAAATAAATAAAAGAAACAATAGGACAGGAACGGTAGGCACGTTGGTGTGCTTATGCATGCCCCCTACAGACCTCTTAGGAAAGGGGTGAGGTCAATAGGAGACAGTCTAAGTTTAAAGTTTTTAGGGTTAGGGGAAGAAACCACAGAGTCAGGTAGAGGATTCCAGACATTGACCACTCTGTTGTTGAAGTTGTATTTCCTGCAATCAAGTTTGTGCGATTAACCTTAAGTTTGTATCTATTGTTTGCTCTTGTGTTGTTATGGTTGAAGCTGAAGCTGCATTGACAGGTAAGTCATTGCAATGTAAGATTTTATATACTATACTTAGATCAGACTGAAGACGGCGTACTTCAAGGCTTTCTAGATCTAGAATTTCAAGTCTGGTGGCATAAGGCATTCTGCAACGACTAAAGGAGTGGAGAACTCTTCTTGTGAAATATTTCTGGACATTCTCAACTGTTTTAATTTCAGATACATAATGTGGGTTCCAGACTGATGAGCTGTATTTGAGTATTGGTCTAGCAAATGTTTTGTATGCTCTAGTTAGTAGTGTAATATTACCATGTTCATTCCCAGCCCGTAATGAGTCCCAAACAGTCTCTCAAGATAAGCACCCACCTTTATCTTCTTTGAATTGCTGTCAGCAACTAAAATGCCAAAGTAACTGTAAAAAGTCATACAGAGCACAAAATCCATACAGAGCTTCAAGGTTTAATCCAAACAAAGCAAAGAAAGTTGCTTTCTGCAAAGGTTCCTGTCCCTTTACACTTCCTTTATATCTTATGGGAGGGGCAATCACCTCCAAGCCTTGCTCCCGAGTCACCCCTTTTGTCTTTACTGCTCTTGCCTTCTGGCAGCTCTGCGCACACACGCTGTCATGTCTCTGTGGAGACTGACTCTGAGGAACAACTAACGGAGTGGAAGTGTGGTTCTGGAGGTTGTGGAGGAGGCTGGGGAAGGGCAGAGGCCAGCTGAGCAGTCAGTGGAGGACCAAGGCCCATCCCCTATCCATCCTAAGGCACACAGGGAGAAGAGGATAAGGGAGAGACATGGTCTCCTCAGGAGGAGAGGGCCTTGTTCCTCTTCATGGGCTGCAGGTGTGACAACTGAATAAGAATTTGGACCTGCGTACTGGCAAATGCTGGAAACAAAGCATGTAAATGATTCTAGTTTATAGTTCCTCTCTGAGTTTGGCATCCTTCCCAGTGTGTGTTATCTGTGGACATCCTCCAGCCCTTATCTTGCCTGATTTGTGTTGCTTTTTTCCTTCTTCAAGTAACTGTTTGTGTGGGAGTTTTTTGTTTTTTGTTTGTCTTCCGTCAAAGATATTCGGAGCTTGGAAGCAAAGTGAAGGAATAAAAGGGGGTTCACCTGTTTTCTGTGACTGTGTTTGTTTTGTATCCTACCTTGAGTCATCACACGCACATTGGGAACAGGCTTCTCTTATCCCTCTGCCTCGCTGCTGTCAGATTCTGGAGGCCCCGGAGTCAGCACATAACTCCCAAATAGTCCTGGCCCCATCTCTGTATCGGATGCAGGACCATCGTCTGAGTCCTGCCCAGACCCCCAGATTGGCCCATGTTCTTCCCCACTGTCTGATTCTGCTGCCATCTCTACAGGCTGCTGGCAGACCACAACAGCTTTTCCTTGATATGCCAAATCTGGCCAAAGCCAGAACCTTCCTGCTTAGAGGCTGCAGTAGACCCCTCAATTGTTCTCCAGAGTGAAAATTACCCTTTCAACAAGCAAAGTTCTTGGTATATTGATGAAGGTGCTAGCCTAGAAACCAGGAGAAGATACGTTTGTTGAGGTAATTCCCTGTTAGGAGAGTAAGCGCATACAGGGAGACGTTTAGAGAGTAGTGTTTGAATAATACACACACAGTACACAGATACACTGTACAGTAAATGTAGGTTTTTACTTCCAGAAAGGTTTAAGCAAAGTCCAAAATAGGCAGTCCAAAGTCATTCACAGGTTAAATCAGTCAGTTTTCAATCCAGGGATAATCCAGTAACAAAATCCAGTGTCAAAAACAGTTCAGTATTAGATTTACATTAAATCCAGTAATATCAGTCAATTAGGAAAAAGGGAGCAACTGCAATACTTTCCAACAGATGGAAATAAAGATACACTCACACTCTCTTCTGAGACTCAGACTAAGATAACCCAGGTTTCTGGCTCCATCTTATGGCTGTTTGAAAAACCACACCCAATTGCATGCTCTTGCATTCCCTTAAAGAGACAATATTAAAATGTCTATCCTGGTTTATATATTTCTAACCCAAATACCTGTTGGGAAACTCATATTCCTAACATTCTCCCCTTTTGGGTAAGATGATATATACAACCTTACATTCTAAGTCCATAATTTTCACAGCTAGCCTTATGCTTTATAGAGCCTTGGGCCTTTGTAAAATGATCTGCTATATTGTTTTTCTGACATACAGTATTCCAGCTTCATCATTTTACTTTGCACACATTGTCTCACATTTAAATATATTAAATCTGTGTGTTTTGTTCTTGTTTTAACAGCAATATTTGAAGCCATCTGTATTGCTGATTGGTTATCTTCGTAAACAACAATAGGATCTGTTATATTAATTCCCATATCAATTAATAATTGCTTATACAAAACTAAATCTGTACATAATAAAGACAAACATGAGAATTCAGCCTCCATTGTTGACAAACTTAGATGTTTCTGTCTAATAGATCTCCATCCAGTCAATGCTTTTCCCAATAATACAGCAGTACCTGATGTAGATTTTCGTGTATTTATGTCTGTAGCAAAACTGGCATCAGCATATGCAGTCAAATTCAGTTCATCTTTTGGCTCCAAATACAATGCATAATGCATTGTTTGTTTCAGATATCTTAACACACGTTTAGCAGCTTGCCAGTGCCTTTCAGTCGGCTCAGCGTCAAATCTTGCTAATTGATCAACACTGTATGCAATATCTGGCCTTGACCAATTACTGAGATAAGATCAACTACCAATCAAGGACTGATCAATGTTCTTATCAAAAATAGGACTTTGAACATCACTATGGCTAAACTCCTGGCTCATTGGTGTCTTAGCTGGCTTACAAAATTCCATTTTATTACTTTTTAGTAATTGGTTAATTTTATCTGCCTGTGAGATCTTGTATCCTCCCCTAGTTCTATCTATCCTCAAACCAAGATAATGTTTGATTTCTCCTAACTGTTTTATCTTAAATTTATTTTCCAGCAGTGAGATTATCTCAGTAGCTTCTGTTTCAGTTTTGGTGATTAATGCTGTGTCATCAGTAAACAATGCTGTGTCATCAGTAAAATGAAATTATACCATTATTTTCTCTTTTAAACAAACTTGGATCAGCCATGCCAGCTACAAAACTTATCTTAGTTAATTATTTAACTATACATTTGTTCCATTCATATCCTGATTGCTTTAAACCATAAAGACTCTTTTTTAATTTCCAGCAATCATTATTATCAGTGTTATCATTTTTGAGATCTAAAGGTTTCTTTAAATATATAGTGTGTTGCAACGGTGCATGCAGATAAGCTGTCTCTACATCCAAATGATTTACAATGTATTTCTCCTTAGCTGCCCACACTAATGCCGCCCTTAATGTAGTAGCCTTTAGACCAGGACCTCATCGTAGTCATTTGCTGTCTGATTGAACCCTTGTGCTTTATGGGTAACTTAAACCTGGCTTTATGGGTAACAGTCCCATCTACACCTGTCTTCAGTTTATATATCCATTTACATCCAATGGCATGTTTACCTGGTGGTAACTTAACATTTTCGTATACCTCTAGTCTTTTTAATGATTCCAGTTCTTTATCCATTGCTTTCTGCCAATCAGCCTGATCCTTAGCAGGATACAGTTTTAGTTCACTATAATTACATGGAACCGTATTCACTTGGCATACAACACTAGCCTGATATCTATCAGGTGTCGTGTTACTCGGGTTGAACGTCTTGGTAATACAGGGCTTGCTGGTGGACTTTCCTGTGCCATCTGCTCCTGTTCTTCAACCTCTTTCTATCCCTGTCTTCCGACTTCCTCCTGTTCTTCCTCTTTAATGGCTATTTGGGGTGTACTGATTTTATCCTTAGGGACTATTTGGGTGTCAATAATAATATCATTGCTGGATTCCTGTTCCAGTTTATCCCATCCAACGTGCTCAAGAAATTTTGCACTAGCACTGCAATAAACATGAGTTGTGCCTTGATCACAAAATCTAAATGATCTATGGTTGGCCTCATAACCCACAAAAAATAACTTCTTAGCTCTATGTTGCCCTTTCAGTCTTACTTGTGAGGGATTATGCACCCATGCTGGAGCTCCAAATCTGTACAGATAACTTAAATTTGGTTTTCTGCCATGCCAATGAGTGAATGGCAATTCTCCAGTTGTTGTATTTACTACATTGTTCAAAACATGGTTACTACACATTATGACCTCACCCCACAGTGTTTCAGGTAAACCTTAAATCAGATAACATAGTGTGAGCCATGGCTTGTAATATTTGCCCTCTTCATTCTATAAACGAGTTATGTTGTGGTCTGTAAGGTGCAGAACGTTTATGCTTGATACCAGCCAATTTTAACATAGTTTGGAATCTTTTGTTAACAAACTCAGTCCCATTATCAATTACTAAAGTAATTACTTTACTTTTCATTTTTCTCTCAGCAAACCTTAGCCAATTAAAGAAGTGTTGGAATGTTTCTGTTTTGTTTTTCATAAGATAGCAGAAACCATATCGTGGGTTATGGTCCATAATACTCAAAATATAACAGGCACCTCCTAAACTTGGTTTTTTGGACCAGTTATGTCAGCAAAAACAACCTCTAAAGGTTCTTTGGTCTTAAACCCATTTAGTCTATTTGCAGGAGTAACCTTACTCTTTTCTTGACTACAAGCATTACAGTGTAAATACTTGCTACAAGGTTTCAATTTTACTCCCTCTGCCAATTTAACAGTTTGTTTGAGCATTTTGAAATTAATGTGCCCTAGACATCTATGCAGTAAATGTATACATTCATCATGTGGCTTAACATTGTTATAAACTGAGTTAGCCATCTTCAACTGATCATCATGTATTACATATAAATCATTCTTTAAAGTAGCAGTAACACTTTTACCCTCTTTCTCTATTATATAGTTATCTCCCCTAAAGGTTACTACATAACCAAGATTAACCAAAGCCCTTACTGATAATAAATTATATTTCAATTTAGGTACACATAACATAGTTAAATGTTCATTTATACAAGAACAATATGCAGTACCTTCACCTGATGCTTTCATCTTCCATCCATTTGCCAATGATACATGTTGTTTATTCGTGGACATCTTTACAAACCTTTTTCTATCTTTAGTAATGCATTGTGATGCTCCACTATCAACAACCCACAAATCATTGTTTACAGTTGAATTGCTAGACATTGCTAAACTAACATTCTTCTTAGCCTTCTGGTGTTTGCCGTATTCTGTTGTTTTCTTTTCTTATAGAATTTAGCTATATGTCCCCTAGCTCCACAAGAAAAACATTTCCTAATAGTACAGGGAGTTGAAGATAAATCCTCTTCTTGTGGTTGTTCCTTCTTCAATTGGTCTCTATCTTGCCGTCTTCTTGCTTCTTCTAGCAACTTTCCAGTTATGTCAGTCAATGTCAGTTTATCTCTCGGCAGGACTTCCAGTGAAGATACATAATCATCATAACTTTCATCCAATGAGGAAAGAATGATGTAAACTTGATGCAGCTCTGAAAATATTAGTTCTTTTTCATGTAACTCTTGAAAAGTTCTTTTCATGAAGTTTAAATGAGCTAACATATCTCCACCTTTCAGAAGACGTGCTCGAAACAGTTTACGTGTAAGATGTATGTGTGCACCTACACTGTCACGAACATAAATCCTCTTCAAATTCTCCCAATACTTTGCAGCAGGCTCTTCTCCACAAATATGAACTAGCTGCTGGTCACTCAGTGTTAGTCCAATTATATAAAGAGCTTGTTCGTTGTTCTGTTTAAAGTCAGCAAGCTTCTTGGCATCATCCTCATTTTCTGGATCCCAAGCATTTACATCTGGTGGGTCTTGAACTACATTCCATAAACCTTCTTTATGCAGAAGTAGCCTGCATTTCATAGACCAGGAAACATAGTTTGTTCCATCCAACCGGGTTATCATGTTGAAGTGACTTGTGCCATCTTTATCAGGATAGCAAACCACAATAACACAGTAAACAGCTGTCTGTATACAGTACTGTGCATTCACACTACTCTCATTTATCTGAGCCTGGTACGGCCTGGGCCCATAACCAGTGTTGAGGTAATTCCCCGTTAGGAGAATGAGCACATACAGGGAGACGTATAGAGAGTAGTGTTTGAATAATACACATACAGTACACAGATACACTGTACAGTAAATGTAGGTTTTTACTTCCAGAAAGGTTTAAGCAAAGTCCAAATCAGTTTTCAATCCAGGGATAATCCAGTAACAAAATCCAGTGTCAAAAACTGTTCAGTATTAGACTTACATTAAATCCAGTAATATCAGTCAATTAGGAAAAATGGAGCAACTGCAATACTTTCCAACAGAAGGAAATAAAGATACATTCACACTTTCTTCTGAGACTCAGACTTAAGCTAACCCAGGTTTCTGGCTCCATCTTATGGCTGTTTGAAAAACCACACACAATTGCATGCTCTTGCATTCCCTTAAAGAGACAATATTAAAATGTCTATCCTGGTTTATATATTTCTTACCTAAATACCTGTTAGGAGACTCATATTCCTAACAAAGTTGTAGGCCTTCCTTGGGCACAAAAATTGCTGGTCATTCTCTCATCCCAATCCACCTCAAGGGATTGTAGTTGTGGGGGAAATAATAGGAGCTTTAGATATATTCACCTCCTTAACTTATATATAAAAAGGTAGAATAAAAGAATAATAATGAAACAATACTAAAATAATGAAAGGAAGCAAATGTAGCACCAATAGCAATTGGCACCTTGGGTGCACAATCCAAAAACATCTGGAGCACCACTGGAATCCAATCAGCATTGTCCAAAATCACCACCAGACATTTGCAAGAGGCAGCTTTACTCAGAACAGCTTACATCTTGCAACACCTGTAATGCAACCAAACATCAATATCTGTCTATATGAGGTCCTTGAGATGGACTTTATAGATGGGTACCAAATCCAGTCTAAACATCTGGCAGACTGTGGGATGATGAAGAGTAATAATATTGGAGTGCATGGAACATTTGGTTTCCTTATTTCTGAAATAAGGGACGAAAGTATTTATGAGCAAGGAAATTGTTCAAGGAATGAAGGAGATGGAAGCAGAAACCTCTGAAGCTGGCCTTTCCCCAGTTATTGTCTTTCAGATATATATTGGGACTGCATCTCAGTGAATTTCCCCAACAGTAATTTCTCTTATACGTGCTGCTGTAAGAGCAGGGATTCTTGGGTGTATCCTGAAGAACATCCACAAAGAGTTAACAAGGATATCACAAGAACAGAAAATCCCAGTGGTGTGAACCTTCAGATTGGGGTATGGATAAGCCCCCTCCAGCCCATGGCTAGTTTTCCGAAGCTCTCTGCAGGCAGCCCCTTCAACTGTTGGACTGAATGCTGGGTGTGAGGATGAAAAGAGGAGAAAGAAAGGGGGAGAGAGAGAGAAAAACCAGAAACAAAGGAGAGAATCTTTGTGTCACGTTCCTCACCCTTCCAACCCAACCCCAGACACAAATATTCCAAGCCCAGCAGCAAGGTCTTGCTTAAGGATGTTTAATATCCTGAGGCCGGGCTCACTCCAAAATAAACCCCCGTTGTTTCTTTGCTCCCCTTGTTCTCCGCTGCAAAAGATCTACTTAAAACACTGGGCATGCCCATGCAGCCTTTGCTGTGAAGCAGGGCTCTGTCTCTGCTGCCAAAACACTGACGTACACCAAGCGTCTCATGTTTTACAGCTTCTCATAATCACATGCTGTTCTCCAGGGAACATTTCCTGTAAGATCCCTTCATCCCACTTAAACAGCCCCACCCCCATCCCACTTAAACAACAAAATGCCAGCAGAAGGGGGGGGGAAATCAATGTGCATTAATTACTTCTGCAACTTAATTGCAAAGTCCAAAACTGTAGATTCTGCAAAAAGTAACAAATGTTTCCAGCTTTTGCAACCAAGACTCCCTGAGCTATTTATTTCACCTTTAAAATGAATCAAATCAATAAGAAGCCAAAAACTGGTCCTTTTCACCTCCAACGGAAGACAGACTTTCCATTGTTTTTGGCTTTTGCATTCAGGCAGATGTTTGCCAGACTTTATACTAACAGTAGTGGAGCAGAGGAAATGCCAAACATGAAACTGGGTGCCCACTGTGCCTCTAGGGCCCAGATCGCAGTCCGAATGGGTCGCTCTGGCGTCCATTAAAAACACCTCCCTACAGATGCAAGCTGACAAACATGGTTTGCAGCAACCAGGGAGATAAAGTTTATTTATCAAGTAAATATTTGAAGTTACATTTACCTTCTAGAAAACTTGAGTCCAAAATGTATATTTTCAGATAATTAAAGTAATAAATCCAGTAACTGTGAAGCTTACTCTCCCTAGGTTATTGGGGAAAGTACAACTGGTTTTTCATAGTAGTTTGTTAAAACCTTTTGTGGCTTCCCCACTGAGGCCAGCAGAACGTGAAGCTCCGAAGCCTTTGCTCATTGAGGAGCATGATCGTTATGAGGTTAAGAAAATTTTGGATTATAGAATTTTCCAGGTGAAGTTACAATATCTAATTTATCGGAAAGGCTATCTTATTTCACAAAGCAACTTGGGTAAATAGCTGGAAAATTAATGCTAACAGATTGGTGGGAAAATTCCATGAGAAATATGCACACAAGCCCAAGGCGAGTCCTGCAGGTGGAAGAGAAGGTTAAATTGCATATTGTATGATTGGTATTTAACCTAATTCCAATCTTTGTGTATTCTATGTCCTGTGGAACGGTTTTCAAGCAGGGTTAGTGCAGAATGCCATCCAGCTGGATCACATCTCCCTTCTACAGGTAATCCTTGACTTACAACCAGCTGTTTGGAGACATGCAGAGTTATGACGGGGCCAGAAAATGGGACTTAAACCACCTGGTTTTGAAGTGCTGACATCCACCCCCATCCCCACCCCGGACACGTGATCCACATTTGGCTACCACCTACATTTATGGCCGTTTGCAGCACCCCGCAGTTGTGGGACCACGAATGAGGACATTTTGGCCAGCAAACAGCATTTAATACATCATTTCCAGCAAAAAAAGTGCCTCAAGCGCAGTGGTTCCCAACCTTTGGGGAACCAGGGACCGGTTCTGTGGAGAGAAGTTTTTCTGAGGACTAGAGGGGGTGTGGTTTTGTGTGCTGCCTGCATCCCGTGGATGGGACTTGCGTGTGTTTGGGCAGTTCGGTTTCTGGCCTGCTGCGGCCCAGTGCTGGTCCATGGCCTGAGGGTTGGGGACACCTGCTATAGTGGACCATGTGTTTGCTTAATAACTTTACAGTTGTTCACTTCGGACAGTCCTAGGGAAGGGTTCGATAGATGGATAAAAATGCCAAATCCAGTCTGAATATGGACAGTTGATCGCTTTACAGCTGCCACATTCACTTAATGACTGCCAGAAACAAGGTCATAACATTGGATCTGCCTCACATGGTAAACCACTTTACATCACAACCAGTGGTGGGATTCAAATAATCTCTGCCCTAATTGTTTCTTCCAACAACCTGTTCATCAAACTGCTCAGAAAGTTAACAACCAATTCTCCTGAACTGGTGTGAATTGGCTGAATCCCATCACGACTTACGACTGGAATTGTGAGACTTAACTGCAGTCGTAACTTGAGCATTCCCTATACAGCATATGAACTGAGAAAACATAGCAGAAGGGAGCTGAACTAGCTTTCTCTTACAAGCTGTGCCTCTGGGGCAATTCAGTAATGGCCAGGCCAGCTTTCTGTGAAGCTCGCCTGCTGATGTTGATTTCTACACCCAAAAAATATTAAATCTCCATGACTTTGTGGCGTAGAATCTTTCCTAGCGTATCACCCGACTTGGCTCGGTTTTTCTGAGTTAGCAGGTCAAAAAAAGCAACATTTCTATTGGATTAACAAATTCCTCCAGAATAGCAATATTATATCAAACACATAAGGAAGAGCTGCAAAAATGTAAAGGAAAGTGCCCCAGCGATAATGGGCCCTGCTTTTGATTTCTGACACATATGAGAGATATGGTAGAAAAAAATTTCTTCTTCCAGGGAAATTGCCTTTTCAAAGCAAGCAAGCAATGAATGACCTTGAGCAAAAAACCTTCTCTTCTCAGATAGACCGGAGACAAGACAATGAGTTGTTTTAATGCACGGCATATCCTTTTTTTTTTTTTTTTTTTTTTGAGAAGGTAATTTCCAAACAGGCTTCTTTTTTGTTAACACTGTGGTGGCGGGAACTGCTGAGCCTTAAAGCTGCAATTACAGGTAATCCTCGACTTACAACAGTTCATTTAGTGACCATTCAAAGTTACAATGGCACTGAGAAAAAATGACTTATGACTGCTTTTCCCACTCATGACCATTGCGGCATCCCCACAGCTACATGATCAAAATTCAGATGCTTGGCAACCGGTTCACACCGATGACAGCTGCAGTGAGCCGGGGTCATGTGATCAGCTTTTATGACCTTCTGACAACCAAGGTCATTGGGGAATCAAGATTCACTTTAACAACCGTGTTACTAACTTAACAAATGCAGTGATTCACTTAACAACCGTGGCACGAAGGGTGGTAAAATGAGGCAAACTCAACAAACATATCACTTAGAAATATAAATTTAGGGCTCAATTGGGTTGTGCCTCGAAGACTACCTGTATCTATGATCAGGATAAAAGGCACAGAAAACTACTGACGAAAGGCAACTGTTCTTCTACTACCCAGAATATGGGCCAGTGGTGGGATTCAAATTTTTTTTACTGCTGGTTCTGTGGGTGTGGCTTGGTGTGTGTGGCTTGGTGGGCGTGGCAGGGGAAGGATACTATAAAATCTCCATTCCACCCCTCTCCTGGGAGAAGGTTACTGCAAAATCTCCATTCCCTCCTCACCCCACTAACCTGCTTTCCAGCTCCGTTCTCCTGTGCAGGACAACCAAAGAAGACCCACCCAATCAGGTGGGACTTGGGAGGCAGAGGATAGATGGGGGCGGGGCCAGTCAGAGATGGGATTGGCTCGTTCTCCAAACTACTCAAAATGTCCGCTAGCTTCTCCAGAACTGTCAGAACCAGCTGAATACCACCTGATATGGGCTTGCCACCCTGAGAGCAGGACACAAAACCAAAAACGTATTAGAATAGATTTATTCATCATCCCTCTTCCCAAACCACACAAAGGTTCTTTGACATGCAAGGCTACCACCCCCTTTATTTTAATTGTTGGGCAATGCTATTTATAGAGTGCAAGAGTTCCTTAAAGTAGCCATCTTCTTCCCCCTCCTTCCGCTCTTCCTCGGCCAGCTCTTCGTATTCCTGGCGCAGGAGGCTGAGGGCGTGGTTGAGCGCGGGATCCCCGGCGTAAGTGTCCTTACAGAAGGCGAGCAAGACATGCACTGTCTTGAGGACCTTCTCCCGGCTGTCGTGCTCTGGCGCCCTCAGGAGGTTCGAAATAATGGTGCACCAGCCTTGTTCCACAATGGCGGGCATGAGGTTCACCTGACTGTACTGTTGAGTTTTCCCATGAGCTTCATCCTCGTCGTCACTGTTCTTGAGCAATTGCTGCAACAGAGAGTCCTCAAATGATTATTTAAGCTGACACACAGTTGTTTTGGATGAAAAGGTAGAGGGAATCCTGCCTGCGCAGGGGGTTGGACTAGAAGACCTCCAAGGTCCCTCCCAACTCTGTTATTCTGTTTTGCCATGAAATAGACTTATTGATGTGAAGTCTGAAAATCAATTCTTATCGGCCTCTGTGTTTCGTACACCAAGCTCTTTGTGTCCCAAAGGTGTTTTTTTTTCCAAGAGGCAACTGGACTTTCTGGTTTTTTCTTGGAAGATGTTTTTCCTCTTATCCAAGAAGCTTCTTCAACTTCTGTGGCAAACATCTTCTAAGAAAAAAACCCAAAAAGTCCAGTTGCCTCTCCAAAAATGCACCTTTAGGACAACTGTGACCGGGATGACTGAGAACCTCCACAGAGACCAAACTCTTTCTCTTTTTGTGGGTTTCAAAATGGGAGGGATGCTTGCCGAGTCCCGTTTACATTTTGTTAGCATATTTAACATGATTAGATTCCGATTCGGCCTTTCATTCAAAGGGTTGTCGACAGTGAACAGAGCACTCTCCCTCCTCCCATTATCCTCCCCCCTCTTCCAACAACAACCCTAGGAGGCAGGCTGGAGGACAGCAACTGGCTCTAAGTCACCCACTGGGCTTCCACGGAAGGAAGAGGCTTTCTGCTCCTCATCTGACACATCTTCACTACAGGTAGTCCTCGGCTCACAACAGTTCATTTAGTGACTGTACAAAGTTACAATGGCACTAAAAAAAAAAAGAGGATCCTTTTTCACGCTTATGACTGTTGCGGCACACCCCCCTCCCATGGCCACACAGTCAAAATTCAGACACTTGGCAACCGGTTCATATTTATGATGGTTCTGGGGTCGTATGATCACCTTTTGCGATCTTCTGACAAGCCAAGTCAATGGGCGAGCGAGAGTCACTTAACAACCATGTTACCACGGTGGTGGTTAGAGTACAGTACTGCAGGCGACTTCTGCTGACTGCCGGCTGCCTGCAATTTGGCAGTTCGAATCTCCCCAGGCTTAAGGTTGACTCACCCTTCCATCCTTCCGAGGTCAGTAAAATGGGGATCCAGATTGTTGGGGCAATAGGCTGACTCGGTAAACCGCTTAGAGAGGGCTGTAAAACACTGTGAAGTGGTATGTAAGTCTAACTCTAAAGTGCTATTGCTAACTTAACAACCGCAGCGATTGGCTTAACAAAAGCGGCAAGAAAGGTCATAAAATGGGGCAAAGTTCATTTAACAAATGCCCTGCTTAGCAACAGAAATGTTGGGCTCAATTGTGGTCATAAGTCGAGGTCTTCCTGTATTCAACTGGGCATGGCTAGTCTTGTGAAGAGAAGGACCAGGGGAGACATAATAGCAGTCTTCCAATATTTGAGGGGCTGCCACAGAGAGGAAGGGGTCAAGCTATTTTCCAAAGCACCCAAAGGCCAGACAAGGAATAATGGATGGAAACTGAACAAGGAGATATTCAACCTGGAAATAAGGAGAAATTTTCTGACAGTGAGAACAATCAACCAATGGAACAGAATCTGCCCTCAGAAGTTGTGGGAGCACCATCACTTGAGACCTTCAAAAAGAGATTGGACTGCCATTTGTCAGAAATGATGTAGGATCTCCCTCTTGGGTGGGGGGTTGGACGAGATGACCTACAAAGTCCCTTCCAACTCTGATTATCTGTTATCTTATCATAATAACTTTATTGTTTTTTTCAAGGACTATCTGGACTTCCATCACCCAAGGTTTCTTCTTGCTGCAATTTGGCAAAATAATTCCTGGAAGGCATCTCTCCAATTCATACAAAGGCTGCTCTGGGAGACTCAGCTGATCATAAAAGTACCAATTTATGAAAATATTACTAGCCAGTTCTAATGCACTCAGACAATGCAAGCAAGCTGGGGAAGAAACTGACAAGACAAATGAGTTTTGGGGGGAGGAGGGAATGGGAAGCAGGAAATCAGCCAGATGTGTTGAATAACAAAAAAAAGCACAAAAAGGGAGGCAGGAATTCCCCCCCCTCTGTACATACATCTATTTATGTATGTATAATTAAAAGCCTAAAAGTCTAAATATGTCAATTTTCAGAAGCTATAGGAAACATGAGTGCCTGTAGCCATTTACTGCCAATAATCAGCAATGGTGTGACAAAAGATGAAAAGCAATTATATCTATCTAAAGGCCAGCTGATGAGAGATGCTTTCTAGTTTAGCATCCAATCCTATCCACAGAGACATCATGAATGAACTGTTTCAACTTCTTCCCTCTGGACGCCGCTATAGGACATTGCATGCCAAAAGAATTAGACACAAAGATAGTTTTCTCCTCCCCCCCTCAGTGCAATCACTCTGCTAAACACAGAGGGATACAACCAAGATCAAGGAAAGTACTAATACCACTGTATAAAGCCTTAGTAAGACCACACCTAGAGTACTGCATCCAGTTTTGGTCACCATACTATAAAAAAGATGTTGAGACTCTAGAAAAAGTACAGAGAAGAGCAACTGGGATGAATAGGGGACTGGAGACTGAAACATATGAAGAACGGTTACAGGAACTGGGCATGGCTAGTCTAGTGAAGAGAAGGACCAGGGGAGATATGATAGCAGTCTTCCAGTATCTGAGGGGCTGGCACAGGGAGGAAGGGGTCAAGCTATTTTCCAAGGCACCTGAAGACCAGACAAGGAATAATGGATGGAAACTGAACAAGGAGAGATTTAACCTGGACATAAGAAGAAACTTTCTGACAGTAAGAACAATCAACCCATGGGACAGAAGTTGCCCTCGGAAGTTGTGGGAGCGCCATCACTTGAGACTTTCAAGAAGAGATTGGACTGCCATTTGTCAGAAATGGTGTAGGGTCTCCTGCTTGGGTGGGGGGTTGGATTAGATGACCTACAAAGGTCCCTTCCAACTCTGACTATCTGTTATCTGTTAAACACTTAATTCACACCGCACTGTCTTAGGCTTTAAAGATATTTACCCCATGTAGTAGGGCTGCATGGATATTACCTTTCTCATCTTCTCATCCTTCCTACTACCTTCTCCTTTTGGTATCTACGATATGATTTATCACCTGTTGCTGTATCTTAGGATCAATGATTGTAACTATGACCTATGATCTATCACTTTGTTGTTGTATGTACATCCAAAGCTTATGCACCAAGGCAAATTCCTTGTGTGTCGAATCACATTTGGCCAATAAAACATTTTATTCTATTCTATAAGATTCCTCTTTAGGAAGTTGGGACCATCTCCCTGGCATCCTTTTCCAAAGATTCAGAAAACTGTTGAGATATGAGGATTTCACTTCGAATAGAATAAAATAACAGAGTTGGAAGGGACCTTAAGAGGTTTTCTAGTCCAACCCCCTATTCAGGGCAGGAAACCCTATATCATTTCAGACAAGAAGTTGTCACTGAAGGGTGGCCATTTAGATTATTTAAATAAATAGAAATGCACGGTGACTATTTCTCTAGCCAAACAAATTTTTCCAGATAGTTCCAACTAGCAACAAAGGAAAGAACATTTCCTGGTATATTTTCTCTGCTAGATCTTCTCCACATTTCCATCATTGACAGCAGTGCTTGCTGGCTGGGGGATTCTGGGAGTTGAAGTCCATGTATCTTAAAAGTTTCTAAAGGTTGAGAAAGCCTGATTTACAGCTTATGCTCCCTGCTAATTGCATGCTTTCTGGAATGCTACTCCATACTAGTCCAAGCCAAAGGAATTGGACCAAAGTCTTGGATGATTCTATATCACTGCAAGAGGCACATGGTCACGTAGGATCGCGATGGCGAACCTATGGCACACATGCCAGAAGTGCCACGCAGAGCCATCTCTGCCGGCATGTGAGCCATCGCCCCAGATCAGGTTTACTGTGTATGCACACGCGCCTCCTGCCAGCCAGCTGATTGTGCAGAAGCGTGGGGAAAACATGGGGGGGTTGCATGCGCATGCAGGGGGCGGAGGGAACGGGGGGGTCGGCACACGACGATGAAAAAGTTAGCCATCGCTGACCTAGGAGGATCTAACAGGCACCTTTAAAAGAAACAAAGTAACCATTTTGGACTACAACTTCCATAGTCTCCAACATACCTGTGAGCTTCAGTGGCGCAATGGTTAGAGTGCAGGACTGCAAGCTACTCCCACTGCAATTTGGCAGATATAATCCCACCAGGTTGAAGGTTGACTCGGCCTTCCCTCCTTCCGAGGTGGGTAAAATGAGGACCCAGATTGTTGGGGGCAATAGGCTGACTCTGTAAGCCGCTTTGAGAGGGCTGTAAAGCTCTGTATATAAGTCTAAGTGCTATTGCTATTGCTATAGTCCGGGCTGTGGTAGAGCAGGACATCAGACTGTACCATTTGCCTTCACCTGTTCTAATATACACAAAATGCCACCTTGAAAGAGATGGAACATGTTTTTCTAAGCATTTAAATTAACTATAACTTGCGTATAGTGCAGTCTTGGGGGGGGGGGGGTTCATTCTGCAGCTTCCATGAGGATGGAGAAGCAGCACCAAGTATTGGGACGAAGGAAGAATCGTGCATTTCCCTTATGGGAAATCTTATTCAGCTTTTCCACCACAGGAGTCATCCAACTCCTCTGATAAATCGGGGCCAATGTCAGAGGAGTAGTAAAAGGTGGGGGGAAGAGTGTTGTCTCTCTCACTCTCTCTCTCTCTCTCTCTCTCCTTCTGCTCCCTAGAAATAATATGAATGCAGCCAAGATGCTTGATTTTTGTCTGCAAAACTCCCACATGGGCCCTGCAAGCCAGCCATCTGGCTACACAGATGAAGTAAAAGGTTGCTCACAGCATATGGCAGCCAGATACACAACACAATGGGGGCAGGCATTCTCTAAATAATAATAAAAATAATATTTTTTAAAAAAATACAATGCCTTTGCTTCTCTGGGCTGCCTCCTGGGTAAATTGCTATATATGCAGCTCATTAATTAGATCCTAATCACAAGCATCTCCTTACTACTATGTTATAATTAAGGAAGGTTGCTTCTCCGGCTTAAGAGAGAGAAGGAATGTCAAACCCTCCTGAATTGTATTCTGAGAGCTTGCTCTGCTCATCTCCGCTCTTAAGTCCCAGCAGAGAAAGCTTGATTGTGACATTTCCCTTGATGGTAATGTGCCTCTAGTGGCACACAGGTTCACGCTGGGCAAGAAGGAACCGCCGGCACTCGGGCCCAAGCTAAAGGATAAACCAAAGAATAAGGCTATAGTACCCTGCACAACCCCGACAGCTATTCTGACAAGGTTCAAGGCACAGTTGAAAGGCACTCATTCAGATGCTCAGCAACACTTAGCAACTCCCCTCTTTCCAACGGGGCCCCACTGAGGGTTGCTGTATCATCCATGGGGCACTGCAGTCCAACAGCCTCTGAAGGATACACAGGGTCAGCGTTTCAAATAATGCACCCATTGAAAGCATCTGAGGCAGGTAGATTCCTCAAAGAACAGGTTTATTGGAAACATCATATCGGCACAGCTCTAAAAGTTCCTGTGGCTTTCACCTAATTAAAAGAGCGAAAATCCCCTCCTCCCAGATGTCACTGGTCACATTGTCCCAAGAAATATAGCTGGCAGGCTGCTTTGGTCACTCCTCTCCTCCTTCAACAGCCACCTGTTACAGTGACCTTGGTTCCCACAGGAAAACTTTTTGTTTTGGCAGTAAGCCAGTCTATTTACTCCCCCCCCCCTTCCCCCTCTCAGGCTTTGTGGCAACTATGAGGCAGCACAAGATGGCTTCAGCCAGGTTTGCTTCAGAGTTGACACGCAACTTCTGCCTTCCTTGAACATTGATCCGTTTGGTTAGAGCTGACTGAAGCTGGAATACAAAAGGCCAAAGGTTTCCCACTGCCATAAGCTAAAACTAGGCGATTCAGCTTACAAGTCAACAAGGGTGCTTTTTTCCAAAGGGTGCTTTTTTTGTAAAAGGCAACTGGATTTTCTTGGGTTTTTTTTTTTTTTTTCCTTTGAAAATGTTTCACTTCTCATCCAAGAAATGTCTTCAGTTCTTCAGTTTCTTGGATGAGAAGCAAAATATTTTCAAAGGAAAAAAAAAAAACCCAAGAAAATCCAATTGCCTTTTACAAAAAGCTCCTTTGGGACAACCATGATCTGGATGATTGAAAATCTCCACGGTCACTTAGAAGTCAACTCTTTTATTGGAAGGAGTCATACCCAAATCTCACCTGCCCAACTTAAATAAGAGAAGATCAACTCTTCTGTGCCTAATGAAGTGATTATTTATTCCCTTGGGCTACATGATCTCCCAGATTTTCAGAACATAAGTGTGGTCAATGCCCTAAACTTCTACACATCTGAAAGGTATCCAGGTTGGGGAACTATGCGATTAGTGAACATTATTTAGTGAAAGTCAGTTTGGTGTAATGATGGAGGTGCTGGCCAAAACTAGGAGTCTGTGAGTTCTAGGCATCTCTTAGGCATGAAAATCACCACATGACTTTGGGCCATCCAACCTCTTCTCATTTCAATCCACCTCACAGGATTGTTGTTGTGCGGAAAACAGGAGGCAGGAGTCTTAGGTATGTTTGCTGTCTTGAGTTATACAGTATATTAAAAGGGTAGGATAAAATCTAATTATACAGTATGTGACTGTCAACTTGTCATGCTGATGTTATAAAAATATAGAATAATGTGCTCATTATTTACAATGAATGTATAATTTGGTTTACTGCATTGTGCTAAATACTACTATTTGTCTTTTATAAAGATTAAGAGCAAGCATGTGAATGGGAAGATACTATCATCTTTCTATTTTTTAAATGTCTTTGAGTCATCATCAACTCCTGACAAATGCTTGGTTTAAGACTCTAGTTTTCTTGGCAAAGCTTTCCAAAAATGGTCTGTCATGGCCTTTTTCTTCTAGGGCTGGAAGAGAGGAAGAGGGAGAGAGGGAGAGGGAGAGAGATTTGCCCACAGCCATCCAGCTGTGTACCTGAGGTGGGGACTGGAACTCACCCACCCACAGCTTCTAGCCTGGTGCCTTAACCACTACTGCAAACTGGCTCTCTAAGGACCAAATGATCAACTTTCTAGGATGGCAGTCAAAAACTTGAGCAACAATTATAAACTTGGAGAACAGGTGGCTGAAAGATAATGATACAAATGGATTTCTCTCGACCGGAATGTTTTCTTCAGGTCAGCCACTTCTACAATCCTATCAATAATATGGGGCTGAAGTTCTTGACTAAGTCTCCAGAATTCTGAAAAGATACAAAACTATTGAATAACCTACATCATTCCTTAAATAGAAGGCTTAGGCAGTGCCTGTCCATCTATACACAGGAAGCCCATACCAGGCCATTTAAAACCCAAAAGGAAGAAAGAAGAGGACTTTAAGTGCATATTAAAACCACATGGCTATCCCAAATCACAAGCTAATGAGGGTGAAGCATGATAAGTAGCTCCAGAATGCCCAATTGGTGTTGCGGGAAATGGCCCCAGTAAAGAAGGACAAAATGCTCTACTTAAAGCAAATGGCTGGCTGGATTGATGCACAAGAACACTCTCCCTGGAAGGAAGAAAATTCCACAATTGTGGTAACTGTAGCCATTCCTATCTGCCAGAAAGAAAAATATTAAAGATTATGCATTCCTCTTGGTCGCTGATTCCTGAGCTAAAAGTTTAATTTATTAGTTAAAAGTTTAATTTATTATGAATCTAGCTTGTCTTTTTATTGCTTTCTGATATTACAGCGGGATGGGTAACTGGCAGATCTTTGGCAATGAGGTTTAGGAGTGGTTGCCAAAAAGCTGGTGATTATCTACGCTTTACAATTTACCAGCCCTCCTATCCAAATGGCAAAGCAACTACAGATGAGGCAGAAAAGGGATAAAGACCCTGGTAATGTCCTACCACCTTGCATTCCCAGCAAAGTTGGTAGGTTTGCCCTTTCACCAGGAACTAGACAAACAGGACAACTTCCGTAGTACTTTCCTGCCATTGTGCATTCTTGTCCAGACTGTCTAACATCCAAATGAAATCTACCTGAGAATTATTAAAATATAACCAGATGGTGGCATATATTTGGACAGCCCAAATACAGGTAATCCCAACGCTAAGATCAAAGTTGGTAGAAAAGATTTCATGGCTCTTCCCTTGCAACTTGTTGCAAGAAAAGCAATAATTTATTGAGTTCAAAAGCACATAAGAGTTTAGTATTGCTACCTGTAGTATAAAAATTTACTGAACTAACAGTCAACGCTAAATTGGAACAAGGTAAGGGTCAATGGGGAGGAAGAGGGGGGAGCTGGACTTAGGTCTTGTTGATTCCAAAATGATGACATATTTAACCCCACCTTCCAGCTCAGCTTGCTCTCCTCCTTCTCCTTAGACTTGTGCTAATAATAGATAAAGTACAATGGCTCCTCTTACCTTTTCGACTACTAAGTCGTAGAGAAGAGTCACAGTGCGGATGTACAGAATCTCCATTCCTTTCTCCGTGCAAAGATTCCTGAGTACTTGAAGGCCTCCAAGTTTGAGAAATTGTTGCTGGGCGTAAGGAAAGTGTCGCAGCATCGATGACAAAGCAAAAAGAGCCTAGGAAGAAAAACAAACCAACCCACATCCATCATCATGAATTTTTCATTTCCTGGGTCTCATCATGCATGTCCTTTCTGCACTTCTTGCAGTTCTCATGCCTCAACACATCATCAATATTTACTTACTTGACAAATACACTACAATATGTAACAAAGATTATTTTTATACGATTACCGAAGAGGTTACAGCCTCACTGTGACTTGGGGACAGGACCCTCTATATCAAGGAAGTGGACAATTATGCTTTATGATGCCTGAACAGAAATGTAATGAATCCACAGCAAATAAAAGGGCTGGGATCCAATTTTTGTAAGCAGAACTTGTTTGCAACACGGTATCCCCAAAGAAATATGAGGAATGAAATTTTAACCAATCCTTTTTTCCTCATCCGTAGCCCCTGAAAAGTTGCTCCTGAAGATTCCCCCACGATGTATCTCATGAAACTCTGAGAAAAATAAGGAAAATCAGCTCTGCTTCCTTCAGAGAAAATATCTATTGGTAGTGAAGGTTACAAGTATCTATTGGTAGTGAAGGTTACAAGTGAAGGTTAAGCCCATGTCACACTGCCCAACGGATGCAAAAAGGACACAGCGGACGAGCAAAATGTTCCATCCGTTGTTATCTGCTCTCAAAAGGGGTGAAAATTTGCATAACCAGAGCGGATAACACGGATGCGGGGAGGACGCAGGGCGGATGCAAAGCGGATGCGGAACGGAAGCCCAGCGGATGGAAGCAGATGGGAGCGGATGGCACGTCCGCTAGGCTTCTGGGGGGCCGCAGCAAAGCGGACGCGGAACGGATACAGCGGATGCACAGCGGAAGCCTAGCGGATGAAGTGGATGCACAGCGGATGCACAGCGGATGCACAGGGGAAGCCTAATGGATGCCTGGCATTAATTGCGCATGCGGGGGGGATGCATTGCGTCAGCCCCGCGGATATAACGGAAGCAGCTCGGAAGCAGGTCGCCATTCAGAGGAAAGACCTGCTGCCGGACGGATTGGCTGCCTTGCCTGCCCTGCCTGCCTGTCTGCCTTGCTGCCAGCCTTGCTGTCAGCCTTGGTGCCAGCCAGTCTGCCTGCCAGCCTTGCTTCCTGCCTTCCTGCCAGCCTTGGTTCATGTCAGCCCCGCGGATATAACGGAAGCAGCTCGGAAGCAGGTCGCCATTCAGAGGAAAGACCTGCTGCCGAACGGATTGGCTGCCCTGCCTGCCCTACCTGCATGTCTGCCTTGCTGCCAGCCTTGCTGCCAGCCTGCCTGCAAGCCTTGCTGCCAGCCTTGCTGCCTGCCTCCCTGCCAGCCTTGGTGCCTGCCTTGGTGCCAGCCTTCCTGCCAGCCTTGGTGCTTGCCTGCCTGCCAGCCTTCCTGCCAGCCTTCCTGCCAGCCTTGCTGTCTGCCTGCCTGACAGCCTTGGTGCCTGCCTCCCTGCTAGCCTTTCTGCCAGCCTTGGTTCCTGCCAGCCTCCCTGCCAGCCAGCAACCCCACAACCATGCAAAAGCACAGCAAGACTCAGCCATCCACTGCCAGCCCTGGCCTCCTGGCCCTCACTCTGGTTCTGCTGGGGCTTCTGCAGCACGGGCTCACTCTTCTGGGGCTGGCGCTTCTGCTGCTTCTGCTTCTGGAGGAGCTGATGACAAGCACTCCAGCACAGGCCACCTCCACAGCACCTGGACCCTTCACCCCTGAGACTGAGCGACCAAGAGGAGTGCCAGAGACTCATTTTTGTTTTATAGCTTCTTGTTAATAAAGTCTATTTATGATTCACACACTTGCTTCATTTCTTTTTTTTAATAAAGTCTTGGTGGAAACTTTTAGAAATGGTTTCAGCCTTTGCATGCTTGTGGGATGGGTTAAGATAGCAGTGGGGTGGGCAGGGATACCTGAGGAATGAGCAGGGATACCTTTGGGATGGGTAGTAGCTGTGGGATAGATAAACCTCCAGTGCAAGCATAGTGGGACTGTATGGGTCCACCCTCCCAGGTGCAACACCTATGGCCCTTTATTATCAATAATAATGTAATAATCATCCACACATGTCAACATAAACACAACTCTTTATTAAACGCCCTGTTCATTGTAGGCCCACCCAACATACATGGCCCACTTTCATCCGTGTGATGAGACAGGCTGAAGGAAGCATCCATTAAGCATCTACCATCCTGTCTTGCCACTCCACTGCTCCAGCTGGGGAGTTGCACCAGCGTCTCAGGAGGTTGCGCTGCTTCTTTCCTTCACGTGAGGCTCTGTTGGGGCCTTGCACATCCACAGTGTCTATCAGGTTTCGCCCTTGCCTCAATTCCCCAGGCTCCATGTCCCCATTGCCTTGCTGACGGTCCACAAGTCTGTCCTGTAACACTGGGTAGTGGGTGCGCATGAGATTGTGCAGGATGCAGCAAGCTTCCATGATCCTCCTCATGGTCTCTGGGCTATGCTGCATGGTGGTGAGAAGTACCTGGAACTTGTTGGCCAGGATGCCAAAGGCGTTCTCCACCACCCGTCTTGCCCTGGACAGTCTGTAGTTGAAGATCCTCTCTTTACGGGTGAGGCGTCTGGAGGTGTAGGGCTTCATGAGGTAGGTTCTGAGGGAGAAGGGGTCATCTCCCACGATGAAGTAGGGCACATCTTGCATGTCATTGGGTAGCGGGTCTGGATCTGGGAAGCCCACGATGAGGTTGCGTTCCAGCCCCTACTTGAGGACACTGTCGTTGTATACCTGGGCATCTGAAGATGAGCCGTTGCCTGAAGCATCGATTTACATGAACTTGTAGTCAGCATCGACCATGGCGAAGAGGATGATGCAGAAGAAGCCCTTGGAGTTGAAATAAGTGGACCCCGAGTTGGCTGGAGATTTGCAGGCCACGTGCTTGCCATCTATGGCTCCAACGGTGTGGGGGAAGTTCCACTTCTGATACCACTGTTCTGCAACTTTCTTCCATCCTTCTTCAGTGGAGGGACACTGGAGGAGCTCCTCCTTGTATTCTTCGATGATGGCCTGCACCACTTCTCTGACCACAGTGCTGATGGTGTTGTGTGGCACCCTCCAGCCATACTGCATGCTCCTGTCGGAGGTCCCGGAGGCCAGGTGGTGCAGAGTGAATGCCACCTTGAGCCCAGGTTCCAGGCTGGGCCGGAAGCTGGTGCTCTGCTTGGTCAACCTGGGTGTCAGCCGCTGCACAACTTCGTCAAACATGGCTGGAGGCATCCTCATGAAGTTCTGGAACGCCCGAGTGTCTTCGTTCCTGAGCTCCACCATCAGCTTGCTGTACAGTCCATCCTCTGCTCTTCTGGCGAACCATCTTCGGACCCAGACTCTTTTTGGCTGCCTCTTTTTCTCCTCGCAGTAGAGTTCACAGAGCCTGCAGATGGCTTCGCACTGTTGCAGAAGGATGGTGGCTGCCGAAAGGACTTTGTTGCAATCCACGGTGGACATGACTGGATGCTGTGGAAGAGGAAGAGTCAGATGAAGGCTGCAGAGGTCTGCACCGCTGGGCTGCTGTTCTGAAAGTGAGATGCAGATGAGTTGCTCCCCCTTTTTATAGGAAATATAGGTTTTCCGCTAGGCATCCTCTAGGCATCCTTAATATCCGAGATAGGTCCCCTCTGAGAACGTTTTTTCCATTTTAAACGCTTTGTTTCCATGCTGCATCTGTTCTGCATCCATTCCGCGTCCGTTCCACTTCCTCCCTGCGTCCGAGCGGATGCGCAGCGGATGCCTAGCGGATATAGCGTAACGGATGCGTAGCGGATGCGTAGCGGATGCAGAACGGACGAACTGGATACATTTTCCGTGCAAAAGTTTTGGGCAGCCCAAAACTTTCTGAGCGGATGAAACGTCAATAGACGGATGCTGGACGGATAGAGAGGAAGCAAAACGGAGGCAGCGAGTACATCGCATTTTCCAATGGATGGCAAGCTTTTTTGTCCGTTTTTCATCCTCTTTGCATCCGTTGGTTCAGTGTGACATGGGCTTTATCTAGAGGCTGCAAAAACAATATACTGAGCCTATTCATGCTATTTACCAGTTAATTATTGTGAGTTTATTTCTTTAGACCACGGATGTCAAACTCACGGCATCACGTTGCCGCCACGTGATGTATCATGACATTTTTCTCTTTATGGAGCTGGGGTAGGCATGACGTCAGGGGTGGGATTCAAATGTTTAACAACTGGTTCTGTGGGTGTGGCTTAGGTGGTGGGCATGGCTTGGTGGTCATGTGACTGGGTGGGCATGGCTTGGTGGTCGTATTATTGGCTGGGCGTAGCCAACTCAATATCACTCACATTGAGGCATGCATCGCCTTGCCTGGCCTCCCATGACTGTGTGGATGTTGCAACAGTCGTAAGGGTGAAAAATGGTCATAAGTCACTTTTTTCAGTGCCATTGTAACTTTGAAGGGTCACTCCACACAAGCAAAGTACCAGCAAAGGAGGGAAAAAAACTCCAGAGACGTTCCTGAGACAGGAAGTTTCGTCCTGTCAAGAATGTAAAAAGGGTTAACAGAGAGGCAGTTTCTGGAAGCAACACCAGAATGTTTCCTTCCTGCCTTCCTTACAGGATTAGGCCAGTAATTTCTTCTAACAACCAGTTCTCTGAACTGCTTAGAAAGTTAACAACCAGTTCTAGCAAATAGAAGCGAACTGGTAGAATCTCACCCCTACATGTGATGCATGTGATGCATCTGGCCGTGGGCCGCCAGTTTGATACATCTGCTTTCGACCTACAAAACCTGTTATATCATGTGTAAATCCCACCCAGAAACAAACACAGCTAATGAGAGAGAGTTTAGGTAACTTATTTCAATATGTATGACCCATTACTATGGTATACCAATACAATTCATTCCACATAGTTGTTAGAACTATCTGATTAATGAGACTGTGCCCATAAATTTCCATCTAATTGCTTATTTCTAGCTCTTTAGCCTTTGAAGTTGTTGTGATTCATATCTATGGTGCTTTATTTTGTACTACATGATCAGAGTCTTATAGTTAAAATATTAATATGAAATATAGTTTACCTGCAGAGTTTACTAATGTAGTTGTTTTATAATTCATGTTAGTTGTTTCAATTTTTATCTTTAGTTATGATTATCTAGTTTTACTCACATTACATAAATATCAACTATGGTTACTTTTGGCTTCATAATTTTAACTCTATAATCTTAATGATATTACAGGTATTACAAGTGTAGAGACTGCGCTAGTGATTTAACTTTTGGTGAGATGGGTGGCCATATAAATTTGATAAATAAACAGAGGTTTAAATTTCACTAATTTCTTATAACAGAATAGCTGTAATTCTTGCATGCCACATTTTGCTGGTCCATGACTGAAATAAAATAATACTAGCAACGCCCTACCCAAGTTTTTTAATTTGGACTTCAGGATAAATATTCTTGAAGGCAGAATTATTTTGCTCTCATTATTCAGTGATTTCAATTTATTTTCCTCCAGACTGAGAAGCCAGAAAAATAAGAGATCCTGGTTTACAAGACCCCAGGGAGAGAGGTTATGGGGAAAGGCAACAGATTGCATCTATGGGGAATTTGCCACAGAAGTGCTGAAAACACAAGCAATGTATGAAAGAAACCAACTCTCAAGAGTGATCCAAACTCCCAAGTAGAGATGAGCCCTTTCAAGGTTTTATTCCCATCACAGAATTGACTCCAGCACAAACATCTGGGAATGAAAACAGTAGCAGTACATGCAGCCCTTTTGCTTGACTTTTAACAATCATCTCATTAATTAGATATCAGTATTAGTTATTGCTGTGGCTTTGACATTTCCCTGTAAGGCACGCTAAACAGAATGTCATTAAGATGCCATTATAAGGTGCCGTCTGCAGTGAAAAATCAGAGATATGGATACATTTCTGGCACACTAATCACAGAGTCACTGATGCCCCGAAAGTCAAAGAGTTGCAGATGTCAGATTTACTGGATTGTAATTTTTGAATAAGCCAAAGTATGATTTTCCTGATTTTGTTAACCCTTTGGGTAGACCTGGTCAAGAAACGGGTATGGCAAAGATTCCACAAATGCTTTTTATTGCAGTAAAATAGAAAAACAGAATCTTGCAAACCTATCCAAATTCCTCTCTGTCCCATTTTATACGAAACAAAACCAAGGGGAGGTCATTTCCTCCCTTTTGTAGACAAATGATGGACTGTGCAATCCCTCTTAACAACTCACTCCTTCTCTACTTAACAGCTCTCTCATGCCTTCCTCATGGTCACCTCCAATTCCTTCACAGCCTTTGGTTTAGTTGGTAGTGTGAACTTCACCATTATGGTTTGTGAACAATGGTTGAAGGCTTAGCATTATGTTTGAACCCAGCTAACCGTGCCTTGTTCAAGACAACTGCTTGGGTTTGGTTTCACAGCTCACGGGAACCCAGCTTCCTCTTTAGAACATCTTCTCTGTGTGTACTTTACACCTTCTTCAGGAGCTCAGTTTCTCTAGTCTATTTCTTCTTGTAATGTAGGGGATGCTTCAGTTTTTATAATGAAGGCATGCTGTCTGTAATGCCACGAGACTTTCCAGCAACCCCAGCCTGTGAAAAAAAAATATCTTCGTAGAATGTAGAACATAGAAAAGTCAGAAGCAGTGGTGGGATTCAAATTTTTTTACTACCATTTCTGTGGGCATGGCTTGGTGGGCATGGCAGGGGGAAGAATACTGTAAAATCTCCAGTCAGAGGTGGGATTTGCTGGTTCTCTGAACTACTCAAAATTTCCACTACTGCTTCTCCAGAACTGGTCAGAACCTGCTGAATAACCACCTCTGGTCAGAAGGGACCTTGAAGGTCTTCTAGTCCAACCCCATGCTCAAGCAGGAGACTGTATACCTTTTCAGATAATTGTTGTCCAGTCTCTTTTTGGATGCCTCCAATAATGGAGTACCCACAACTTCTGAAAGCAAGTTGTTCCATTGGTTGATTGCTTCACTGTTAGGAAATTTCTCCTTAGTTCTAAATTGCTTCTCTCCTTGGTTAGTTTCCATCCATTGTTTCTCATCTTGCCTTTTGGTGCTCTGGAAAATAGTTTAAACGCCCTCCTCCCTCCTCTTTGTAGGTGCCCATCAAATATTGGAAAACTGCAATTTTCATAGTGCAATTTTCCCTGAATAAGGATGGGCAGGTATCTCTTAATGCTAATGCAAACATTTTCTGTTAGTGCCAATCCTCCTATTCAGAAAAGTGCTTGAAAATAAATTGATGCATTTATACATCAAACGTCTTAATCACCCATCTCCCTGAAAAAGGGGTTCTACAAAATGTCACAAAGAGAACTTTCCAGTCAACAACTTGCCAATCTGTCTCCCATATGTGTCTTCCTAAGAGTGAGTCACCTCAGGTTAACCAAAGATTAGCATTTCCCGCTATTTCTTTTCATTCTGCTTTCACTCAAGAATCATCATTATCATCATCATCGTTCACAAATGAAATGTCTTCCACCTGACTCTGGGAAGCTCACAACAAAAAAAATTACAATCATATTAATAAAGACATAAAATATAAACACAAAAGAGGGCAATCTGAGGAAGGGGGTCTCATTCTCCCTTGCCAAAAGCCTGGTAGAAAAGCCACCTCACCTCCATTCTTCTACAGAACAACATGGTGGCACCCATTCAGCTCTCAGGGAGAGCCTCATTCCAGAGGTCAGACTTTGTTACCAGGGTTTTGAGAAAAGACATTTTTAATCAAAGGAATCTGGAGCATGCCAACCCTGCAGGTCAGTGGTGGGGTTCAAAAAGTTTTACTACCGGTTCTGTGGGCATGGCTTGGTGTGACTGGGTGGGCGTGACTTTTTTTTTTGCTTTTTTGCAGCCACCCCCCATACCCATTTTTTGGGCCTTCTGGGCCTCAGACAAGCGTCTTGGGGGCGCATTTTTGCTCCCAGAAGGCTTCCCTGGATCTCAGGAAGGCAAAAAATGGAGAAGGGGGAATGTGCCCTTCCCTCCCTTTTTTGCCTTTCTGTACCTCAGGGAATCCTCCTGGGCGAAGCAGTAAGACAAGCTAGGGGGATCCCGGCACGGCTGATTGTATGAACAGCTGATTGTTGGGAAGGAGAAAAAAATAAATACCTTAAGTCAGGTGGGGCAAGCGAGCCAGCGGCAACCAGGCGTGGCCAGCCTGAACTTAGTACCGGTTTGGCGATCCATGCCAAATCCTTGCTACTGGTTCGCCTGAAGCCGTGTGAACCGGCTGAATACCACCACTGAGGGAGTCCAACAAATGATCAAGCTATGATCTCTTCTATCCCCATCAGGTAAATGTTTTGCAACACCTTCTTTTCCCAGCTGCCTCCATTCTTTTTATTATATTTGCTGGTGATATTTACCTACCTGCCACCGTTTACATTTGTTACAGCTGTGCATAGAGTCTTTTGTTTCCCCCACCCCCAAAGCATTATTGAGGAAGGGAGGGATGGAAAGGGAGCACAACTATCATAATGTTCCAATCGAAACATCCTCTTCCGTCTTGTCTCCTTCCTTATCCTAATCTAAGGAGTTGCCGAACTGTATAAAATGTCAGTGAAAAAAACAACAAAGCCCACAGAATGAAGTTTAATTGGGCACACTTCACCCAATTATGATGTTCAATACATTATGCAAAAGTTGGATTTGGAAATATCTCCTCTATTTTGTTAGCCTGCCCTGGCTGAAAGTCTTAATGGCAGTCTATACATCACCTCAGATCCTGCCCCAAAGCTATGCAAAGGCTTGGCTTATTAAAAAAAAACCTGTAATAGCCTGGTTAGAGCCACCTTCTGAGGCGATGTTGGTGGCATCCTGTAATAGGAGCTGGGACATGTTAAAAAATAGGGGTGATGAGGATTAATTTTGAATTGGATTGTCTTTAATTATCTGTGAAATTATCACACACACACACACACACACATACACTTGACCAAAAGCACCAAGTGAGCTCTTCTTTCTATCTCATTTCATGCATATGCAAGAGTCTCATTTATGAAAAAAGCAGCAAGAAACAGGACTGGAGTGGTGCTTGTATCTAGCAGACAGAGTGGCTAGAGCTAGACGGATATAAGTATCAGTATTTGAACTCAGGTCATGAGACATATTTTACAAGCCACAATATGCCAGGCCACAGTCAAATAATTGACCAATTGGGAGTTCACTCTTAGAAGAGTGCAAAAGCTTCCTCATTCAAATCTGGTTTTGCTCGAGTGACCAGGATGGATACAAATTCTATATGTTAAAAAGTTAAGAATAATGAGAGGGCAGTTAATACAGAAGTGGTTGGAGGATGTAAACTAGAAGCCGTAGAGTAGAATATAATAGAACAGCTTTATTGGCTAAGTGTGATTGGACACACAAAGAATTTGTCTTGGTGTAAATACTCTAGGTATACATAAAGAAAAGGTACATTCGTTAAGAATCAAGAATCAACACTTAATGATAGTCATAGGGTACAATCAACAATTAAATGATACCAGGAAACAGTCAAGTGGGAGGTGATAAGGAGTGATGAGAAGATTAATAGTTATAGTAATGTAGACTTTGTAAATAGTTGAACAGTGTTGAGGGAATTATTTGTTTAGCAGAGTGATGGCTTTCGGGAAAAACCTGTTCCTGTGTCTAGTTGTTCTGAGGTGCAGTGCTCTATAGCATCGTTTTGAGGGAAGGAGTTGAAACAGTTTATGTCCAGGATGTGAGGAGTCTGTAAATATTTTCACAGCCCTCTTTTGACTCATGCAGTATACAGGTCCTCGATTGAAGGCAGGTGGGTAGTGATTGTTTTTTCTGAAGTCCTGATTCTCCTCTGAAGTCTGTGTCTGTCCTGTTGGGTTGCAGAGCCAAACCAGACAGTTATAGAGGTGCAGACGAGAGACTCAATAATTCCTCTGTGGAAGTGGATCAGCAGCTCCTTGGGCAGTTTGAGCTTTCTGAGTTGGTGCAGAAAGGACATTCTTTGTTGTGCGTTTTTGATGACGTTTTTGATGTTAGGTGTCCATTTTAGATCATGTGATATAGTAGAACCTAGAAATTTGAAATTCTCTACCTTTGATACTGTGTTGTCTGGTATTGTAAGAGGTGGTAGTATGGGAGGGTTTCTTCTAAAGTCTACTACCATTTCTACAGTTTTGAGTGTGTTCAGTTCCAGATTGTTCCGGTTACACCATGAGGCAAGTTGTATAACCTCCTGTCTGTATGCAGATTCATCGTTGTCTCGAATGAGACCAATCACTGTTGTGTCAAACTTCAATATTTTAACAGATGGATTGTTTGAGATGCAGTCATTGGTATATAGGGAGAAGAGAAGTGGAGATAGCACACAGCCTTGGGGGGTGTGTGTGCTAATTGTACAGGTATCAGGTGTGATTCTGCCTAGCTTCACCTGCTGCTTCCTGTCTGTTAGGAAGCTTATGATCCACTTACAAGTATGTTCAGGTACCGCTGGTTGGTTTAATTTACTTAGAAGAATGTCTGGAATGATGGTATTGAATACTGAACTGAAGTTTACAAAGAGGACCCTTGTGTAGGTATTTGGAGATTCAAGGTGTTGTAGGATGTAATGCAGAGCCATGTTAACAGCATCATCTGTCGATCTATTTGCTCGGTAGGCAAACTGCATGGGATCTAACAGCGGATCCATGATGGTTTTCAGGTGGGACAGCACAAGCCTTTCAAATATTTTCATAACTACAGATGTTAGAGCAACTGGTCTGTAGTCATTCAGTCCCTTGATGGAGGGCTTTTTTGGCACTGGGATGATGGTAGAACGTTTGAAGCAGGAAGGAACATAGCTCATCTCTAGTGATGTATGGTGAAGAGATCTCGGGTGAAGATGGGGGCCAATTGGTCAGCACAGACTTTTAAGCCAGAAGGAGTTATCTTGTTTGGCCCTGGTGCTTTTCCTGGCTTCTGTCTGTGTAATAGATCTTGCACTTCTTTTTCTGTGATCACCAGAGGTTGTGAGCCCAATGGATTGGGGCCAGTTGTAGGAGGCTTGGCTGTTGTTGGTGTGTTTGAGATATGGGTTGTGGAGATAGATGGCTATAGTTTCTTTTCAAACCTGCACTAAAACACATTCAGGTCATCTGCTAGTTGTTGATTTCCTCCTGCCTGGGAAGGAGGTTTTCTGAAGCCAGTGATGTTTTTTAGAAGTTTTCCACATGTTTGCTGGTTCATTTGTTGAGAAATGATTCTTTAACTTTTCAGAGTAGCTTCTTTTTGCTGCTCTGATCTCTCTTATGAATGTTTCTGGTCTGGTTGTATAGCATTCTGTCACCTTTTCTGTAGGCTTCCTCTTTGGAACGACATAGCTGCTTAAGTTTAGCGGTGAACCAAGGTTTATTGTTACTATATATTTGCAGATTCCCTGTTGGTACACATAAGTCTTCGCAGAAGCTAATGTTACAGTATCTGTGAGCTCATCTAGGTCTGCAGAGGCATCTTCAAAAACATTCCAATCAGTGCAATCAAGGCAGGCCTGGAGTTTCAGCTTTGCCTCATCCGACCAAGTCTTCACTGATTTAATTGTTGGTTTAATGGTTCTGAGTCTTTGTAGGCAGGTACAAGGTGAATCATGCAATGGTCAGAGTGTCCCACAGCTGCTCATAGTAAAGACCTATAGGTATCTTTTACTGTTGTGTAGCAATGGTTTAAAGTATTTTTGCCTCTGGTGGGTCAATTTACATGCTGGAAATATTTTGGGAGCTCTTTCCTGAAAATTGCATGGTTGAAATCTCCTAAAATGATGGGAAGGGAACCTGGGTGTTTGGCTTCAGCCTCCATAATTTGATCAGCAAGAGTTCGTAATGCCTTGTTTACACAGGCTTGTGGAGGAACATACACAGCTATTAGGAGAAATTAGAACTTACATGGAAAGTAAAATGGCTTGCAGTTGATGTGTAAAGACTAAGTTTTCATCACAAAACTTATATATTATAGTTATATCCTGAGACCAGTTGTTGTTGACATATAAACATAATCCTCCACCCTTTGTTTTACCTGATTTCTCTTCAATTCTGTCTGATCTAAATGTCTGAAATCCTAGGCTGTTGTCCCCATGAATTTGTGGATTAAGCCAGGTTTCAGTAAAACAAAGAACAGCTGAATTATGAAAATCAGAATTACATCTTTTAAAGAGATGAATTTCATCCATCTTGTTAGCCAGTGAGCATATATTAGTCAGAAAGATTGGAGAGGATTTTTTTCCCCTCATTCCTTAGTCTGTTTAAAATTCCCGCTTGTTTACCTCATCTCCTCTTCTGGCATGGTTGCTTCTTTACTTTCTTTGTTGTAATCCATAGCACCAGGGAATTAGTTAGAATCTCCTCCACGTTTGAAAAGACAGGTGCAGGTGGCTAACCAGAAAGCTGCTCCTTAAGGAAACACTGCCTAATTCTTAGCGATGGTCTCGTGAGTATGAAATCCATCGTGAATTGAAGATAATAATAAGGAATAAAGAAACCATCAGAGAGTATTTCACCGAGGCAGCCATCGTTGGCGCCATCTTGGAGGGGAAAAAAGAGGGGAAAAAAGCACCCTTCCATCTCCATGGGGCACAACAGAATGAGAAAGCAAAGCCTTGGCTAATTAATCTTCTTCCTATATAATTTTTTTATACAAGGACAGACAGGAAGAAAATGTAACCAAGCCAGCCCAAATGTGTGTGAATAAGCCCAAAGCCACTGGCAATAACACCCTGCTACCAGAGCCCTGGTGGCACAGTGGTCAAAATGCAGTACTGCGGGCTAACTCTGCCCACAGCCCGGAGTTCGATCCTGACTGGTTCAAGATTGACTCAGCCTTCCATCTTTAGGGCTGAGTGTGCCCATGACGCTCATGTGAGTGTTCCACATTTGTGCGAGTGGGGCTGTGCATGCACACACATGCACACCAGCGGCCACTCACACAGCTCTGTTGTGAATAGGCCATGGACCAGTAGTAGATCACGGCTCACAGATTAAGAATCTCTGCTGTAAAGTATGATGGGACAGTACATAAGTCTAAGTGCTATTGCTAAGCACAGAAGCCTCCCAGAGCCACTTCGATCAAGGGTGATCCATAAAATCACTGGGAAGCAAGATGAGATAACCTCACACACACACATACACACACATTACTGACTGGCCCACTTGAAGCCAAGTGAGCAATGAGCAGATGAAATGAGACAAATTCTCCAGCCCACCTTTCTTCCCTCTAGCATAAAGGCTGAACATTTTGTAAGATTACCAGTTTGTTCAGCAAAGCATCCAGGCCTGTGCCATAAACATTTTCTGCCAAGCAGAGTTCTCTAATGGTCTGCCTTTCATAGAGAAGGGAAAGCATTCTCCCTCAGGAAGCATTTTGCTCACGCACAAACATAGCCACCCATCTCATTCCTTTTCCTGTGGTGAACAAGCATCCCGAGAAAGTCCGAGCTTCAAACACAGCTTAAGGCAAGGATATTCAGAGGCAGCCTTGTTAAAAGGTTGACAGGATGATCCTGATTAGAGCAGGCCACATGGCTTTACGAACCCACATAAGAGCAGTGACCTACTTATCAGATTAGGATTCGTAGGAGACCTTGAAGCACTTGCAGCCAAAATGAAAGGCAAAGCTACACACTGAGGAAGAATCACTAGAGCACGTATGCCAGGCACTGAGCAGACAGCTGAAGAGCCAGATAAGGCCCCAACTTCTATCCCAATCAATCAGCCAGGAGCGTTTTTCAGGTCTTCGCTCCTGGCGAGAACTTCAAATCTTGGGTCATTGCCATGAGCTCAGCCTCTCATGGGGTCTACTTTTATTTTTGTTAAAGCCCATGTCACACTGGCCAACAGATGCAAAAAGGACACAGTGGAGGAGCAAAATGTTCCATCCGTTGTTATCCGCTCTCAAAAGGGGCAAAAATTTGCATAACCGGAGCGGATAACACGGACGCGGGGAGGACGCAGGGCGGATGCAAAGCGGATGCGGAACGGAAGCCCAGCGGATGGAAGCAGATGGGAGCGGATGGTGCATCCGCTAGGCTTCCGGGGGGCCGCAGCAAAGCGGACACGGAATGGATACAGCGAATGCAGAATGGATGCACAGCGGATAAAGCGGATGCACAGCGGAAGCCTAGCGGATGCCTGGCGTTAATTGCGCATGCGGGGAGGATGCATTGAGTCAGCCCCGCGGATATAACGGAAGCAGCTCGGAAGCAGGTCGCCATTCAGAGGAAAGACCTGCTGCCGGAAGGATTGGCTGCCTTGCCTGCCCTGCCTGCCTGCAAGCCTTGCTGCCAGCCTTGCTGCCACCCTCCCTGCCAGCCTCCCTGCCAGCCAACAACCCCACAACCATGCTGAAGCACAGCAAGCCTCAGCCATCTGCTGCCAGCCCTTGCAGGAGGGACAGGGCTACCATCCCGCCCCCTGGCCCTCACTCTGGTTCTGCTGGGGCTTCTGCAGCACGGGCTTGCTCTTCTAGGGCTGGGGCTTCTGCTGCTTCTGCTTTTGGAGGAGCTGATGACAAGCACTCCAGCACCAGCCACCACCACAGCACCTGCACCCTTCACCCCTGAGACTGAGCGACCAAGAGGAGTGCCAGAGACTCATTTTTGTCTTATAGCTTGTTGTTAATAAAGTCTATTTTTGATTCACACACTTGCTTCATTTCTTTTTTTTAATAAAGTCTTGCTGGAAACTTTAAAAAATGGTTTAAGCCTTTGCATGCTTGTGGGATGGGTTAAGATAGCTGTGGGATGGGCAGGGATACCTGTGGGATGGGCAGGGATACCTGTGGGATGGGTAATAGCTGTGGGATAGATAAACCTCCAGCGCAAGCATAGTGGGACTGGATGGTCCACCCTCCCAGGTGCAACACCTATGGCCCTTTATTATCAATAATAATGTAATAATCATCCACACATGTCAACATAAACACAACTCTTTATTAAACGCCCTGTTCATTGTAGCCCAACCAAATATACATGGCCCAATCTCATCCGTGTGATGAGACAGGCTGAAGGAAGCATCCATTAAGCATCTAACATCCTGTCTTGCCACTCCACTGCTCCAGCTGGGGAGTTGCACCAGTGTCTCAGGAGGTTGCACTACCTCACGTGAGGCTCTGTTGGGGCCTTGCACATCCTCAGTGTCAATCAGGTTTCGCCCTTGCCTCCATTCCCCAGGCTCCATGTCCCCATTGCCTTGTTGACAGTCCACAAGCCTGTTCTGCAAGACTGGGTAGCGGGTGCGCATGAGATTGTGCAGGATGCAGCAAGCTTCCACGATCCTCCTCATGGTCTCTGGGCGATGCTGCATGTTGGTGAGAAGTTCCTGGAACCTGTTGGCCAGGATGCCAAAGGCGTTGTCCACCACCCGCCTTGCCCTGGACAGCCTGTAGTTGAAGATCCTCTCTTCACGGGTGAGGTATTTGGAGGTGTAGGGCTTCATTAGGTAGGTTGTGAGGGAGAAGGCGTCATCCCCCACGATGAAGTAGGGCACATCTTGCTTGTCGTTGGGCAGTGGGTCTGGATCTGGGAAGCCCACCATGAGGTTGCCTTCCAGCCCCTCCTTGAGGTGACTGGTGTTGTATACCTGGGCATCTGAAGATGAGCCGTTGCCTGAAGCATCGATGCACATGAGCTTGTAGTCAGCATCGACCATGGCGAAGAGGATGATGCTGAAGAAGCCCTTGTAGTTGTGATAAGTGGACCCCGACTTGGCTGGCGCTTTGTAGGCCACGTGCTTGCCATCTATGGCTCCAATGGTGTGGGGGAAGTTCCACTTCTGATACCACTGCTCTGCAACTTTCTTCCATCCTTCTTCAGTGGAGGGGCACTGGAGGAGCTCCTCCTTGTATTCTTCGATGATCGCCTGCACCACTTCTCTGACAACAAAGCTGATGGTGCTGGGTGGCACCCTCCAGCCGTACTGCATGCTCCTGTAGGTGGTGCCTGAGGCCAGGTGGCGCAGATTGAGTGCCACCTTGAGCCCAGGTTCCAGGCTGGGCGGGAAGTTGGTGCTCTGCTTGGTCAACCTGGGTGTCAGCCGCTGCACAACTTCGTCAAACATGGCTGGAGGCATCCTCATGAAGTTCTGGAACGCCCGAGTGTCTTCGTTCCTGAGCTCCACCATCAGCTTGCTGTACAGTCCGTCCTCTGCTCTTCTGGCGAACCATCTTCGGACCCAGACTCTTTTTGGCTGCCTCTTTTTCTCCTCGCACTAGAGTTCACAGAGCCTGCAGATGGCTTCGCACTGTTGCAGAAGGATGGTGGCTGCCGAAAGGACTTTGTTGCAATCCACGGTGGACATGACTGGATGCTGTGGAAGAGCAAGAATCAGATGAAGGCTGCAGAGGTCTGCACAGCTAGGCTGCTGTTCTGAAAGTGAGATGCAGACGAGTTGCTCCCCCTTTTTATGGGCAGTATAGGTGTCCTTTTGCATCATCTAGGCATCCTCTAGGCATCCTCTAGACATCCTTAATATCCGAGATAGGTCCCCTCTGTGAACGTTTTTTCCGTTTTACATGCTTTGTTTCTGCTAGGCATCCGTTCTGCATCCATTCCGCTTCCTCCCTGCGTCCGGGCGGATGCGAGTTGCGCGGATGCGTAGCGGATGCCTAGCGGATATAGCGGATGCGTAACGGATGCGAAGCGGATGCAGAACGGACAAACTGGATACATTTTCCGCGCAAAAGTTTTAGGCAGCCCAAAACTTTCTGAGCGGATGAAACGTCCATAAACGGATGCTGGACGGATAGAGAGGAAGCCAAACGGAGGCAGTGAGTACATCGCGCTTTCGAACGGATGGCAAGGTTTTTTGTCCGTTTTACATCCTCTTTGCATCTGTTGGTTCAGTGTGACATGGGCTTAAGGTGTGAATATTCAGGCTTGCCATTAGAATGTTAGACAGTCTGCTCTACCATTCTATAGTCCAGATTCAGGGAACTTTAAGAGAATTTTATGCTACAATTCCCCAAGCCAACCCTAAGGTGAACAAAGCCACAACTGGTGCAGAAAAAGTTCAGACATTATATATTCTTCACCATTATTCCAGGAAAATGGGGCTGTTCCATCAGAGCAACAGAGCAGGAATATTGGAACAGCCATAAGGCATTTGCCTTTACCATCACAGACTTGTCTTCCACCCCTACCTTCTCAATCTTTGTTATCCTAATGACATACTTTAACTCACAACCGTAATTGACCCTGGAATTACAATCTGAAGTCATTGCCATTTAAACTGGAAGCATTGTGTGAATCAATTCAAAGTTACAACCATATTTTTCTGATGGCAAATGCCACACTGTTAAGCCAATTCCTTTTTCCCAATGGGCGGGGTTTTTTTGGCTGGGAACTGGGAAGTTTATACTGAATACCGCTCCCCTCCAAAAAATTGCAACTTGCAGTCATGCAATCGTAGCATGCTGCAAATACCCAAAATGTGATCACATGACCATGGTGTGTGTGTGTGTGTGTGTGTGTTTGTGTGTGTGTGTACACCTCTCGTAACTCTGAAAACAGGTTGTTAATTGCTCTGGGGAGGCCCATTGTAATGTTGAATGGTTAAGAAACACATCATAAAGTGTACATTTACATTGTACATTGCACATTTACAATTGTACATTACTAACCGTACATTCCTGCTTGTGATTATTAACTCCTTCAGCTCTCCCACCTCCACTTTTACCATCTGAAGACCTTGTTCCCTCAAGAAAAAACGTTTTTCTCTCATCTTTGCCATACATATAGAGTTGTGTCCCAGAACATTTTTTCCCACGTCATTCAAACCCCACCCCATCTCCTCTCTTTTTGGTGCATGAAGTTCTCATCATGCAGTTATAGTTTCCCCAACTCTACTTCGGGGACAGGTAACTGGATGATTTTCAAATGCTCGGCACAACCTTAATTCACAATTCCTGTGCTCCACAGCAGAGTTGAACTGGCTCTGCTGCCCAACGATGTGTGAATCCATAGGCGCAGGGCCAGTCTGGAAGGACTGCAAATGCAGAATAGCTAAATGTCAGTCGGAAGAAGGAGGGAAGGGGAGGAGGGGCTGGGGAATGTGGCTTTCAGCAATATCTGTGTTAGCTTACATTCTCAGATGAAGCACTGGAGATCTTCCCATCAGGCCTTTCCAATCCCGCATGATGATTTTCACAGAAATCTAATACCCCTTAATGCAAAACTTCAATCTGCTCAATAAAAGACACTGCTTTCTATTTATTCATTTCCTCCTGGATACATGATTTCTATTTCTTTTTCTTCACTGAGATAACTTGCTGTACAGGTAATCCTTGGCTGACGACCACAAGTGAGCCCAAGATTTCGGTTGTTCAATGAGACATTTGTTAAGTTGGTGTTGCCCCGTTTTATGACTTTTCCTGCCTCAGTGGTTAAGTGAATTGCTGCAATTGGTAAGTTAGTAATCTGGTGCAGTGGTGGTATGAGTCCGTTGACAAGCATCCAAATTTTGATCACCTGACCATGGGGATGCTGCAAAGGTCATAAGTGCGAAAAACCATTGTGAAGTCATTTTTTTTCAGTGCCGTCGTAACTTGGAACAGTCACTAAATCACTGCTGTTAAGTCGAGGACTACCTGTACCTTATAATGGCAGGTTGGGATCTTCCCAAATCAAAACAGAATCCAGTAAAAGGATGGGCTGGACGAGGATTTTTGCATGATTTTTGCATTGAAAAACCGATTTGTTCAAGGATACTTAATTTTATTCAATCTACCCCATTCTTACAAGTATTAAGACGAAGCACAGCTTTTTCTTTATAAGATTAGCAAGTGTTGTATTCTGACTCTCCCTCTCCTCAATGCTGATATGAATTCAATTGTCATAGCTCAACTCAAAAACAGAATTTCATCCTGGTAAAGTGAATAATAAGAGAATTAGCACCGCTTCTTTATTCCAACTCTCTTTAACTCAAGCTGGTCTTCAGACGTCATCCCTGGGGCCTTTTCAAAGGGATTTAGAGACTATAAACATTTGTGGCAGATAAAAAATAACAATAATAACAATACAGGTCTGCTTTCATCCTTCAAAATCCTTGGCATATCACTTTAATCCTCTGGAATCTGGAATGAACAACTAAATCTATTTCTGATAACAGCACTAAAGCCATATTGGTCTTCTTTCCTATTGAAGGGAACAAATATCTATCAATTGCCATAAAACTTTTTAAAGCCAAATCCATCACTCAGATATTAGACAGGTTTCAGATGTGTCCATATAATAGCTTAAAATCCTTAGATCCTATCCCATCCAGATGCCTAAGACTATTATTCTGCATGCTTCTGCGTTTTGAACAGGGCAATCTTCTTAGAAGCTGGGGTGATCCCATTGGAGTCTATGATCCCTTTATTTCAGTTCTATTTTGGAGGTCTACCTTCACTTTTCTAGCAGTTCCCTAGTTTCTACAACCTATACTGGTAGTCCTCGGCTTACGACCACAATTGAGTCCAAAATTTCGGTTGCTAAGTGAGACATTTGTTTAAACGAATTCTGCCTAGTTTTACAACCTTTTGTTGTTGTTAAGCAAACTGCAACAGTTGTCAAGTTAGTGACATAGTTGTTCAGTGAATCTGGCTCCCCCATTGACTCTGTTGTTGGAAAGTTGCACAAGATTATCACATGACTTCGGGACACTTCAACCGTCATAAATATGAGTCCGTTGCCAAGCATCTGAATTTTGATTACCTGACCATGGGGATGCTGCAAAAGTGTAAAAAACAGTCCTTAAGTCAAGTTTTTCAGTGCCGTTGTAACTTGGAAAGGTCACTAAATGAACTTTGGTTAAGCCAAGGACCACTCTGTACTGACAATCTTCTTTTCCTTGGAAAACTAGAATCCAGAAGAAGTGCAGCTTCTTGTGCAAGCTCTGCTGGCCATGGGCCCAACGTGATTCCATGCCATCCTTTGGCAGCTGGCGTACCTACTCTCCAGGTAGTTTAAGATGACTTAGTAGCTTGAATATAAACAGGAAACATTGGCAAACATTGGCATTTACAATTGTATAATATACTGCATGGTTCCCTTTGGCTTGCTTTAATATCTCACCCTTCACCATATCGGAGGGAAAATATAACAGTACCCCGTTTCTCAATGAAATTGTCCCTGTGACTTGAAGGAACCTGAGCCTCTAGCCCAGGAGTGTTAAACTGGCAGCACATCACATTCAGGCCACGCCCACCCCACCTCCGCGAAGGGGAAAAATGTCACATGATGGCAACATAACACCACCAGTTTGACCCCCCTGCTCTAGCTCATAAGCTTTTTGATCCTTCTTTGATCCCATATGGGTCTTTTTTGTAACCGTATGCGCCCTAACTCCACTTCCTAACCAAAATTCCAAGTGTCTGCGGGTGACTTTATTTGCTTATTATTATCAGACTAGATTAACATTGAGAATCAGGCAGGATACAGGTTTAATAAATCATTATCATCATCTCCAGACGAGTCACAAAATCCTTACACAGTTGCCACTGCTTTATACAAGAAAAATGTTTTAACCGTTAGGATTTTATAACTAGGTAAAATACATTTTTAATGTCATGTTGTATCTTTCTGCGCATGCAACTTGATCACGGACTGGGATAAAGTTATGAATAAACAGAGGTTACAATCAACCTACCCCTTTTTTGTCTAACATAGATTGTAAGTGTGCTCTGTGGAGATGGTTAGAATATAAACCAAACTAAACAAATATTTTTCTGAAATGTGCACCCCACATATCTTCCAGGAGCAAAAGATGGCTTAATAAGGATTGCTTAAGCTCAAAGCCATCATATCTTGGTCCCTTGGTGCCTTCTCAGAAACTAAACCCTTCCCTAAGAATTGATTTCAGAATTAAGTGAGATGATCAAGTGTCAAGATGTTTCAATGATTATCACAGAAGGAAAACTTCAACCTTCAAAGCTGTTCAGTGATAGGGCTATCAGATCTGGGCTGCAAAGTTCAGGTGATCACAAGACAGAAGAGAGAGAGGTTGTTGGGTTTTTTATTGACATCTACTGACCATCCAGCCCAGATCTGTTAGCATTAATCAGCAGAAGGGCATGACCCTTGCTAGCACCTTAAAATGTTAGGAATAATCTAACAGCTGGGCAAAAAGTAGTAAGATTACATTACCACTTTTTGCCCAGCCGTCCTCAATGATTCAGCCTTGGAGATTTACATTCTGGCACAGGCGGCTATAAACATTCGAGTAAAATATTCAATTCTACATGTTTTCCTCCCCCCCCCCCCGCCCCCGGTACCTTTTTTTTTACTGCCAAGGACTGATCTGTAGCCAAAATAACCAGCAATTTTTGCAAAGCACCTCCTTGAATTGCTGCAACTTGCACTCTGGGGTTGCTGGGAAGAGAGAAAATAAAAACTCATTACGGTCAAAAGCACCTCAGCATCCTTTAAACTTTACTGCAATCTGGCTTCCATAAGAAATAATTGTGTCAGGGTAAGGATTTTAAAAAGAAAAAGAAAACAATATATTGCAAAGCTGAAAATGAATATGAAGCCCTGGAGAGAGATCCTATTGCAAAACAGCATGTGCTAGATGTTGGTTTAGCTTCACAAGTCGCCACCTGCTGGAGCAATTTGACAAGATGAGACAACACAATGTCATTTTATGTGCAAGCTACGAATGTGCAAAGTAATCCCTGCACAAATTGTTCTGTGCACAATGCAGTTGCTTTTGAGTGGCTGATGTCTGAACCAAAACAGATAATTTTGGTCCAGATAGGGTCGTTTGGTTCTGAATATGCCTCAAATTTCTATTCTTGCTGCCAGAAGCATTTTTTTTTTTACTTCTTCTTTACTGTTTTACTTTTGGGGAAGAAAAAGTCAATCATGAAGCAGATGAGGATGAGGCAGGAGAGTGAAGGTGCCAGAAAGACAGCTTCAGGACCCTTCCTCTGTTGCTTCCCCCATACCCTTAGCAGCTTTCTCAGGCTGTTCGGATAAGCCTTGGTGGGAGCTACCGAGCACAGGAAGGGAGAGAAAGGGCGAAGCATGTGATCTTTATTTTACACATTCCCTAAAATTCTTTGCAGATTTGGTTTTGGCTAATTTGTGTCCTATGGTCAGGAGTGAAAACTGACTTACATAAGGATCCCTCTTCATTTTACCTTTACAGAGATAACCATATGAAGATAGTTGGCCTAAAAGAAAATGATTCAGTGTCACCCAGAAGGGCATTGTGGGACATTATCTTCAGCTTGAGATAATTCCAATATTAAGGAAGATTATCAGGTATGGAAATGTTTAGATGAACGTTATAAAAGGAAGAGATATCAAGAGGAAAACTAAGCTGTTCAATAGGGTTATCAAATCTGAGCTGCAAAGCTCCACATAACCATGGCATGGCAGCAATTTTGTATCTGCTAGTCATGGCTCATCTGGAATGGTTCATCAGAACTTCTAGAAGGCAATGTGTGTTTCAGGTAACTAAAAAACTATTTTCCATTCCACGCACATCTCTACAGAAAGTATATGCATGCATACATCGACAGATTTTGTACGTTTACAAACATGTCCTATGTGCATCAATGAAAAGAAAACTTGGTAGGTTTACCAAGTTATTTTACTTTTTAAAAGTAGTAATGCCACTGAAGAATTCTAGATCTTTTAAGTATCTAGCAGTGGTGGGATTCAAATTTTTTTATTACCGGTTCTGTGGGTATAGCTTGGTGGGCATGGCAGGGGAAGGAGACTGTAAAATCTCCAGTCAGAGGTGGGATTTGCCGGTTCTCCAAACTACTCAACATTTCCACTACCGGTTCTCCAGAATTGGTCAGTACCTGCTGAATACCACCTCTGGTATCTAGGCACTGTAATGTCAAGAGTATAGTTTTATCTTTTAGGTCTGAATGGCAAAAGATCAAAACTCACATCCTTCTAGACATTATCAGGGAAAATGGCCATTATAATTTGAGAATTTAGATTTCTTCCTTTTCTTCCTTTGCTGTTTCCATATAAACTGATGTATACGTGACTCATATTCTGCAATCCTGAAACCCTATTTCCTGAACAACTACTGGCACTAACTGTGCCTTAATAATCCTGAGGTACAATTCTTGTTCTAAACTTAACTGTAAATGGTGGATTAGTCATGCCAAATCCTGATTTTGCTGTATGAGGTTAAAATGGGGGAAAATAATAAGAATGAAAATCACAATCATTCTTCAAGGATAGTGGTGCATGGATGAGAGGTCTCTATGATAGAGATGCTTTTGCTTTTCGTAGTCAGTTCAGGATTAGGAGTTATTTCCATGTCCATCAACAATCAAGCCTAGACTATCTTGGAGGCAGAAACAGCCATATCAGTGATTTTTACCTTTCAATTTGCACAGGGACTTCACTAGCAGGATCAATGTCAACATCCTTGCCAATCTGGAAGACATGACTATCTCTGCTGAAAACGTGTTTGGCTTGTCAGTCTGAACTTCAAAGTCTTAATTCTGCCTCTGAACTCAATTTTAGCTCTTTGATCTTGCTCGTGGCTGGTAGAACTGTTACAAGGACTACCTGTATTCTGTAGACAGCTATAGACAGAAATATTTTTTATGTTGGAAGGATGTTGCTATAATTTATATAGCACTCTCTATGGACTTGGCACAGTGCAGATTTGTATTTCATATGGTTTACAATCTGAATGTAAATATGAGAACTGGCAAAGGAAAATGATGGGAATGAAGACTGATGGAAATAGTATACAATTATTTTGACTGCATGCATCTCTCCTTTGTTACAAAAAGGTATTTGCTATTCCAATGTATCTATGAAAAGATGTCTTGCAGACAGATTCAAGGAATAATATTGTATAAACAGAATGGACAGGTAAAGAAGACAGGTGTCCAGGTTAAGAAGCAGTTTTCACTAGTGAGACAAACCTTTGGAAAGTTTTAGAGGAGACACAGCATTTTGGGGGGAGGGTAGATTGAATGGAAAAGGGCCAAGGATATAGAAACATTGAAGAGGAAGCTACAGTTTCATGGTGGATTGATGGACTGGAGGATAATATTGTTAAGAATTAAAGCGACACTTTTTTTGAAAACTTTACATAAACCTCCAATGCCAGCCAAGATATAAAAAGTGCCTATGAAATAAAGGTCAATTCTGAGCATGCCATAAGATGCCATAATTATGCTGGCTTCTCTTCAAAGGTAACACTCTTCATTTTCATTTGGAAAAAAATGACAATAAGAAGGGAGGGGGAAGCCATTTAATACAGCTAGCAGTGTTAAGATAATAAACAATGTATGGGCATCGGAGAAAAGGTCAGCATAATCACAAACAGTAAGAGAAAAGAACCAGTGACATAATAACATGACTATGAAAAATCATTTTGGCTGAACCTTTGTAGGCATAACAATAGCATGTATGAAAAAGATGCCTTTATTGCATTCTAGGCACGGAGGTAATATCTTCCCTTGCTCTCTTCCCTCAGCTTTGTTTCACAGATGATTCCATTCATTTGCCCACTCAGTGTCGTATCTGTTGACTTTTTAAAAAAAATTCAAACTCATTTTCCACATCTCTCTGGCTTTTTCTGCTCCATTAACATGATGATGTATTTAAAATATTATGATCATATTTTAGGGTCAGCCTTTTTAATATCAAGAAGAATTGACTTTCCCTCCATAAAAGTTAGAGCGTAATCAGTCTGATGCTATTCCCCTTAAAAATTATAAATGGATCAAAGTTTCATTAGTCAGTACCCAAAAAAAAAAAAAGCCCCACCCCACCCTAAACCCAACCAACCCATGACATTTATTTCTTGGCTTTCTCCTACAGAAATTGAAGGTGACCCAGTGTTGCTGAGCTTCATGAAAGTTGCCACATCTTCTGCCTTTAGACCAGGGGTTCCCAAACTTGGCAACTTTAAGACTTGTGGACTTCAACTCCCAGAATTCTCCAGCTAGCTATGCTTAAAGCTGACACGTTTGGAGACCCCTGCTTTAGACACAACTTTGATGGTCCAGAAACAGGTACTGCTGACTTCAGTTAGAATACCAAGAAAGGCTTCACTCTATGGGGCTCTTTCACATACAAAAAACAGGAGGGATAATAAGAGAGCTATATCAAATTACGCATGGTATAGAGATTTTTTCCCTCTTCCTTTTTCATGCTACAGAAAGCACAAATCACCCAATGAAGCTGAACAGTGAATGATCCAGAATCAACAAAAAGCAATAACTTAATCACAGAGCACAGGCTCAGATTACAGAATCTGCTTCCCCAGCTAAGTGATGGCAACTAACGTGGCTGGCTTTGAAGGTTCGATTCCATGCATCGATGCAGCATAAGGCTTCCCAATGGCAGTCAGAAAAGACAACCTGGGGACTTGAGCTTTTTTGGCGACAGACCGAAACCTCGTCTCTCCGAGGCTTCGATTCATGCTCGCCGCTGGAGCGCCCCGAGCCGGCTGGTTTCAGGGCTAAGCCACCCCGTAGAGGTGGTGAAGAGGGGGGAGACTGCCTGCAGGGTTGAGGAGAGCCGCATCTCTCCTCCCCAGCAGGCCATTACTCCCTTTCCCGAAGGCGGTTGCAGCAGTGGTCAGAAATGGCCACCACAAAGAAGAACTTCACTGGAAAAGAATGTGCAGGAGGAAGATAAGAAGAGAAAGTTCTGGTTGACCGGGTCAAACAGCAAAAGCAACAAATAAGGTACCCTGGAATTGAAACTTAACAACATTGTTCCCAAAGAAGATCTTGAAGCTGTGAAGGAGAGAGAGAAGGGAAAGGATTAGGTTTTTTCTTCCCTTCCTTATACTAACAGCTAAGAGACTTAAGCAAGAAATTGAAAAAAAAATCTACTTTGACATTAATAGGCATCTAAGCTGGAAATAAAAGTCAAAGGGATAATAAAGATTTCTGGACATTTAAAAGTTTTTAAAAACTGGAAAGGAGAAAAAAAGAATACAAGGGCAGGATCTGGAAAAATGGAGGAGACTGCCTGGAATTAAGGAATGGAACTGTAATTAAAAGTGAAATTTTGATTTCCATTTTAATGGAAACTTGGTAAGAAAATAATAGAACTCCAGGAAGATAAAGTGGAAAAAAGAAGCAAGTAGTAACAGCCTTGGATTATTGGATAATTTGGTGATTTTTGGTTTTTGCAATTAGACTGACTAAAATTAACTGGGTGGTTGTTTAAAAGTTTTTAAAATGGTATCACTCTTTGAACAACTGAAAACGGAACTTAAAAAATGGAAAGAAGATGCACAAATAGGGAGAAGTTCTTTTGGCTTCATGTTTCAATTCTTAGAAATGGAGATCTGGAACTATGAGAATCAACAAGAAACACTTGCAGAACAAGAAGATTAGGACAAAGAAGAAGCCATCTTTAATTATCAAATAATTTTAAGTGGGGGAAAAAAGAAAAGTGGGGAAAGAGAATGAAAGGTTTAAGACAAGAAAAAACAACCAAAAAGAAGAAGGACAATTTGAAAGATAAGTATAATATTAGAGAGCAATAGAAGAGGGGATTACAGATGAGAGAGTTAGAAGTAGAGAGATGAGGAGGCAAAAAGGGGAGGGAGAAAAAGAGGGAGAAGAAAGCAAGGAAAAGAAGTTGTAAAAGAGAGAAACAAGAAATAGAGATACAGGGAAAAGATATAAGGATTGTAACCATAAGCTTGTTTAGAGATAATGGGTGAAAATTTAATTGTAAAAGGAATTCTGTAATGGTACATAAGATAGCATTGTAATATTACAATAGAAGTAATTTTAGAAAATATGATGATGGATAAAATATTTATTGTAATGTAATGGGATGTTTGTTAATAAATAAATGAATTAAAATGATTGAGAGAATTAAAAGGGAACATTTTTAATTATTAGTAATGATTTATAAAAATATAAGTAAGAAATATAGGAAAAAAAGAATTAATCATATGGGAAAAAAAGAATTAATCATAGAAAGTTTATAAGTGTTCCCAAAGAAGTATGATATTCAATTGGAAAGAAATGTTAAAGATGTTAAGATTTTAATGCATATTGATAGAATTGAATTGGAATGGAATGTGTGTTTTATTTACATATGTATATAATTTTTTCTTTTTAAGAATATAGTGTCTATTTTAAGAATGTACCAAGCAGAATCCGATTGGAAGTTATGTGTTATACTGAAAGCTATAATCTCAAAGCTATACATTGAAGCTTAAATAAGAGTTTGAATGGACAAAATTAAAGGATATAAAGGTGTCATACTCTAATTGGTAACTACAGGGAAAAAATTGTCTAATAAGAAAAGATAATATCAAATTGTAACAGGACAGACAAAAGTACAAATATAATGATTTGAACTGAGATGAGATGAGATAATCTAAACAAAACTGAGAAAATTAAAAGAGGGGGAAAACTATGTAGAAAATATAAAATGGTAATAAGATATGGAATAGAATATAAAAATGAGAATGAAATTGAGTTTTGTGTCTGTGTGAAGAAGTGATAACCTTGGAACATGCTATTTTCAAAAAAGATGTTTTATTTGTACGTATTTTGTTTTTTGTGAAAACCCAAATAAAATTTTCAAAAAAAAAAAGAAAGAAAGAAAGAAAAGACTACCTGGTATCCAAGACATTGTGTTCCTCAATTTAATTGCTAGGGAACATGAAATGAAAATGGCTCCCCTTCTAGCTTCCTTTCATCAGTGTTTTACTGGGTCCAACTGGCCCTTGAATCAGTCTAGCTCAGTTCTTCTTCTATTTTTATGCCCTTTTCCTTGAACCTTACTGCCATCAAAAGCCCCCCCTTTCCCCACCACTACCAACTCAAAGCTGAACTCTTCTTTTACAAGAGTGATATACAAAGAAAATATCCCTAGTGCCATTCAACCCATGACCTGTTTTAAGAAAGAGGTGGCAATTATTGCTTTTGATCAACCCCTTGACCTTCTGGAGGGAGCAGCTTAATTCGGCATGGTTACCTTCCCGTATGTGTGTGTGTGTGTGTGTGTGTGTGTGTGTGTGTGTGTGTGTGATGCAACTTCTTTGCAAGTCAGCTCCCATTGTTCCCTGCCAGGCGTGACTGTCTTCCCTGAGAAGGGCTCGCCCCCCAGCAACGGTTGTCATAGTGATTACACTCCAGTGTTGGTTGGAAGAGAAGGCTGTGGATGCCAGTTTGGTTCTCGCAGCTGCTACTGAAGTGGCAGCTTTTAATGAATATTGGCGGGGCGGCTGGCAGCCCCCGTGAGTTTTTTGCTGGCTCTTATCAGGCCCTGATCTATGCCAAATAAAAATGTGCCGTGGAAAGTTGGTAAATATGCACAGAAGAGTAAATATTGCCTAAAAGCCTGAATTTATATACATGAAGATAAAGTTTCTCTGGGAATCCCCTTTATCAGATAATTAATTATACCGTAGGTGCTGTGCCCATACTTTCTTCAGAAAAAAATTGAGGGCAAACCTGAAAGGGGTTCATAAGGATAAAAACAATTGTTTATATTCATAACTTTGCTTTACAAAAGCCAATTCAAGAGAAAACCAAGAAAAACTGAACAAAAAACAAAACTTCTCATGAAAATATCTAAAAACAAAAGACTATATGTAACTGTATTTTAGAAAGACAGTTCAATTTCCGTATTTTTCATACGATAGTAAAAGACGGTGAAATTAAGTGATGCCATTTGCACAGTAGAAGTTAAATGAGCAAAATAACGGGCAAAAGTCAAGTTTTTGGAAAAAAAAATAAATCTAAAGGATAGCTTTCTGAAATAAAGGGTTATCCTCTATAACAGATTTCCCACAAGGTTTCTGGTTTTGTGGAACAACAAAAAGTGAGCGGCTGGCGTGTGCACCCACCGCTCACTTAAATGGAGCTTGCGCATGCGAGGATGTGTGTTCACACACACTCACCAGCTGTTTCTGATTGCGAACCCCTCATGGTCCATTGATGGGCTGTGGCCCACACGTTGGGACTCCTGCTTAAAGCACGTATGGTCACTAATTATCTATCAAAATTCTTGTAAGAGAGGAATGAAAAGAAGCCACAGGGAGAGCAGTTTTTACTCACATTCCCCAGAAATTATATTGTCATTTTTGACAGCCACTGATAGCCTTATCCTGTAGTTGTGTACAGGGGTGAGATTTAAAAATCCCAGCAACTGGGCAGCAAAGCAGTTGCTGGGTGGGTGTGGCCATGGTGGGTGTGGCCTACCAGAACTTTCGGGAGGGGCGTTTTTTGCCTTCCCAAGGGTCCAGAGGCTTCCTTCGGGCCTCTGGGAGGACTAAAATGGCCTCCCCTGGGCTCTAGAGGCCCTCTGGAAGCCGGAAAGAGGCCCGTTTTGTGGTACAGGTAGTCAACGACTTACAATGAAAATAGAGCATAACATTTATATTGCTAAGTAAGAAATGAGTTAAGTGAGTTTTGCTCTGTTTTACAACTTTTCTTGCCATATTTGTTAAGCGAATCGCTGCAGTTCTTAAGTTAGCCACATGGTTATTAAGTGAACCTGGTTTCCCCATTGACTTTGCTTGTCAGAAAATCGCAAAAGGTGATCACATGACACCCGGGACACTGCAATTGTCATAAATATGAACCAGTGTCAAGCGTCTGAATGTAAATCACGTGACTATGGGGATGCTGCAAGTAAGTGTGAAAAATGGTCATAAGTCACTTTTTCCAGTGCCGTTGTAAATTTGAATGGTCACTAAACAAAATGTCATAAGTCGAGGACTACCTGTAGTGTCATTAACTTGAGCCAATGAGAACCAATTCTTATATTTTCCACTGAATGAATTTCCAAGGCCATAACACTCCCGCGTAACCATGGGACCAACCATATGAACTGGCCAAGCATAGCATGTAATTACTGTTTCTGTGGGGGTAGATTCTTGTAATGCTTTTTTCAACAGTATGACCCTGAATTAGAAACAGAATGTATGTTTGCAATGATTAAGGAAGCCTTAGGGAGTGTCATTCCTGACTTTCACTATCTTATCGATTTGAGGATTCAGGAAACATATGTCCAACAAAATAAGGCAGAAGATAGTGATGGGGATATCTTTTTGTAGAACAGAACATTCTCTTCATTCTAGTTGGACTACAATCACCTGGAATTAATATTAGCCTTTTGTTCTTAAAGAAACAGGAGACTACAGCGCAGTTATATTCTCATTTTGCAAATGCATGCAGGGAGACCTTCTTGCTTTTAACAATAAACATACAGCTTTTGCATATCCTTTACAGAAATATGCTGAATTATATATGTTTTTAACTGATATACGTATTTGCCTTTGAATAGGTACATTTCAGATGTTGTTCCTTTTTAACCTATGCCAATATACAAACTTTTGAAAGATAACTGAATGAACAGAAGATAATAGCTATTATCTCACATAGACAATAGATGTTGGTTCACATTATGAAATTTGTTCCTTGGTGTGATTCCAGCTTTTTCACACACTGCTATACATAGCATTCATTTCTTTTGTTTTGGGATTCTGCAGTTTATATCTTATAACTGACATGCATTTAGGCAATTTCTATATAGCCCATTAAATCATTAAAGTGCAAGTTTCTGTGCACTGTCAGCTCTAAATTTCTCTATTGATTTTGTTTTGTTTAAGGCACTTAAAATGCCAGCAGGTAAGATGGTGTTTGCCAACACAGTGTACTAATCAAGCCCCAGGTCAAAACACAGAATTAATTCTGATATGAATACTTTGGAATATATCTGACAACTTAATAGATTGGAAATGTTCCAACTGACTTTTTAAAAACTTAATTTTGCTAATCTGCAACACAATACAAGCTGGCCTTCTGAAATATGACCTTATAGAAAGGCTGTCAACTATAAAATGTGTATACAAAATGTTTCGAAGTGTGGCTCAAGGCTCATGATTTAATTGGTGTAATTGCTGGAACCCTGACAAAGACATGGACAAACTAGCAAACAATGAAGTATATAAAGGTGGTTTTGATTTTCACATGACATGTCCATTACCTATCTATACACAGTAATATTTAACCATGCCACAAAAAGGTGGAGCTGGGTTAAGCATTTTCCAAAAGTAGAGATGTCCATGGACAAGCTTTAGTATTCACATTGAATGATTCCTTAAAATCTTAATGGCACCCTAAAAATGAAAGCAATGTTCACATTTTTGCTTTGAGAAGAGATCTGAAAGATACCCAGGGCAGACTAATGCAAACTTCTTGAGCATTTATCTGACTACAACTGATAAGGACAGACATACTTAGGACCTAATGATGAAAATCCAAGGGGGGGGATTGCAAGGTTGCAAATCACTTTTACTTAAATAATCAATACGAAGGTGAGTTTTGGGCCTTTTGAATCTTGATGCATTTGGTTATAATCTCAGAGAGCATCTATTCCTTTTTATATGCTATGTTTTTATATGCTACATTAGAATCCTTTCAGCAAGGATACTTAAAAATCTAATTATCAGCTAATTCCCTAAAGTTTGTATTGCTCTGGTTTTTGTTGTATGAAGCAGCACTGATAACCTCACTTGGCTGTGTGAAGGGGGAAGCAATCTGCTATGTGAAAGCCACATTTCAGCAGGTGGGTAAATTGTTTTCAAAAATTCCAAAAGTGGTTTAAAAAAGCCATTTAAAGCCACTTAGCAACTGCAGGGTATTTTTACTGCACTCACTTCAGGATCTATCAGTTGTGATAACAGGAGCTATACACAGCATTGCCAGGAAAATCTGGAATTGTGAATGTATTGGTGGTACAGGTAGTCCTCAACTTACAGTCACAATTGAGCCCAATATTTCTGTTGCTAAGGGAGAGAGATGTTAAGTGAGTTTTGCCCCATTTTTATTGTCTTCCTTCAGTTGTTAAGGGAATCACTGTGGTTGATAAACTACTAACACAGTTGTTAAGTGAATCTGGCTTCCCCATTGACTTTGCTTCAGGAAGATTGCAAAAAGGTGATCACATGACCCTGGGATACTGCAACCATCATAAATAGGAGTCAATTGCTGTTCTGCATTTTGATCGTGTGAATATAGGGATGCTGCGATGGTTTTAAGTGCGAAAAATGATCATGTCATTTTTTTTCAGTGCCGTTGTAACTTTGAACAGTCACTAAATGAACTATTGTAAGTTGAGAAATACCGTGTTTCCTCAAGAATAAGACCCTAGCATGATTTTTCAGGATCCTTACAATATAAGCTGTCCCAAAAATAAGCCCCAGTTAAGATTGTCAGCCAGATTGATGCCATTTAGTCCCACATTTTCCCGTAAATAAGACCTAACTGGAAAATAAGCCCTATGCATCTTTGGAACAAAAATTAATATAAGACCTGGTTTTCTTTTGGGGGTACCTGTATTGACATTTTCTTTGGCTTACTCCTTTTTTACCCAGATTCTTAAAGCAAGAGGTATACATCGAGATGCTCACCTGGACAGCGCAGCTCCCAATACAAAAGAGACATATTCTTTCATCAGGGGTTCACTACTGTTCAGCCCATTAATCAAAAGTTGCAAGCCACCAAGGGAAAGCAAATCTTTCGCATTGTCCACCTATGAAAGATACAGTTCCACATGCAAGGTAAGTGCTTCATTAAAATATATGTTATACAGAGATAAATCAATCCACGCATTCTAGAAGCTAAATGATAAAGAGGCTTTAAAATCAAATGCAAAGCCTCTTGCCTCAAATCATGTAACACTGCTGCAACTTTGGGCCCAGCCTCTTTGCAACCTTTTACAATATTAGGAAAGGTCACGCATCCTGCCTGTGTTTATTTTTTTAGAGAGAGAATATTCCTTGAGTAGAATCCCACCCAGTGGGATCTCTGGATCCAACCCTACTATTATTTAGTTAGAATCAGCCTGGGGGGAGGGGATTAATTGAAAATTAAGTTACTGTGATTAGCTTGCAAACTTCCAATACAAACAATGTACTTTCTAGAAGGAAGAAAGCTACAGTTCGTAATTCCTTAGAATACATCCCAGGGAATCTAGTGAGTTAAATGGTATTCTAAGTACGACTTAATTAATAAGATTAGGGAGTTTAAAAAAAAAACACTTGGGAGGCAGTAATAAGCAGATTAGAAACTCATCAGCCAGTACAAATGATGTGGAATGAGAATTTAGAACATTGATCGTAAAATGACTAAGCTGACATGAGATGTGGTTAAGAGAAAGAGTTTAATGTTAGCCTTGATGAATCAGGGAAAGCCTTTGTAAAAGAACAATGGTGTAGTACTCTAATTCAAATCATGCATGATTCAAAATTTGAACAAATGAGTTGAGGTTCTTTATTCAGGAAAGCGCGAATTTGTTAAGACCTGTTTGGACAAATGCGATGGTAGCACAGTGGTTAAAATGCAGTACTGCAAGCAAAGTCGGCTCACTGCCAGGAGTTTGATCCTGACCGGCTCAAGGTTGACTCAGCCTTCCATCCTTCTGAATCAGCAAAATGAAAACCCAGATTACTGGGGGCCATACACTGACATTTGTAAACAGCTGAGAAAATGCTGTAAAGCACTATGAAGCGGTACATAAGTCTAGGTGCTGTTGCTATTGCTGCTGTGTTTCTCACAAAATAAGGCTGGGCCTAATTTTTTTTTTGACCCCTGAAAAAATGGCTAGGCCATCTTTTCAGGGGTGACTTAATTTTCTCCCCCACCTAGAGTGGCCCATACACACGAACCTCGCTGCAAGGCCGTTTCTATCAGCCGACGAAAGCTCCCTGAAGGCAGAGTCCCCAGCTGTTTGAGGGCGTGGCGTGGCTGCCCATGTCCCCTCGCCTTTAGGCAGTCTCTTTTGGGCAGTGGAAACTCCCCAAATGCAGTCACCAGCCACTTCAATCAGCCAGTAGAAGCGGCCTCGCAGCGAGGGAAGTGTGTGTGTACACTCGCCCCTAGGCCGCTTCTACCGGCCGATTGAAGTGGCTGATGACTGCACTTGGGGAGCTTCCATCGCCCAAAAGAGACTGCCTCAGGGTGAGGGGACACGGGCAGCCATGCCTCGCCCTGAAGCAGCTGGGGACTCTGCCTTCAGGGAGCTTTTGGCAGACAATAGAAGCTTTTTTTTTCTACCTGATGGACATAGTACTCAAGATCGGAAAGTGCTGTGATTTTCTCCTCGAGCGTTGAAGCTGAATTGTTGAATTTGTTGATGAGTTTAAGCATAATTTCAAGGTCAGTTTCCAGCTGCAGATTGAGCTCCCTGAATTCTTCCTTTAGCTTTTCAATGGGCCGGAATCTGCGTCGGATGTCTTCCTGGTGAGTCTAGAAAATGGGGGCAGCAAACCAAAAGACTATAAGCCAAAAGTAAACATTCAGACATTCATGATTGTTTCTCCCAACAAACGCTGCTTCTTAGCTCCACATAAACAATATCTATTACTTTGTGGCCAGATACAGGAGTAAATAAACATCCCTTAATAACTCCAATCTACTGGTTTTGTAAAATGCCTATTCTCATTTTAGGGCTGTTTCTTTCTAGAAACTGGGATAGGGATGGGGAAAGAGAAAGAGAAAGAAAACAACCCTCTGGATTTTAATAAATCTACTTCTACTTAATGCCTGAACTTTCTGTTGTTTTACTTTCTAGCAATCACATGCTAGAAATGTCAACTGATACATGCATTGAAGCAATGCATTCAGAAAGCAAAGAATCAGGCCCCGAGTTTGAAACATCTAAATGCCAGAATGAGGAAGAGTCTGAACAAAGTGAAAAACATATGAAAAAGACTCAGCAATGTTAGAACACAATTTAAGCCACAAAATGGTCTTTCAGCAGCTCATCTGCTATACTCTCAGGTGCTTTTTGCTGGGTAGGCAATGAGCTGATGCTCAAATGTCTTTATAAAAACTGGAACATCTGCTGCAATTGCCTGGAAACTACCTGAGTTTTTAATTAAAGCAAAAAACAAAAACTCAAAATCATTTCCATCTGAATCCTATAAGTAAAAAAAATGGATGGATATACACACTGATGACTATTAAATTAGCTTCCTTACCTGTTCTTATGCATGGATCCTCACAAAAGCATTATAAAATAAAAGAAGAAAGGCATTTAGAAGCCAAAGACAGATTGCTTCATTAGAGCAGAAGTACATGACCCAAACTCCCTCTAAAACAGGGGTCCCCAAACTGTGGACCGCCGCCATGAGAGGTTTGCAACTGAGCCATGGAAACAGCTGGCGGGCTCCCATGTATACATCTTCATTTGAGGGAGCAGCAGGGGAGCGCATGTGTTTAGGCTCCATTTGCCTGAGTGGCAGGCACACATGCGTGCTGCTCATGCAAATGAAGCTGCATGCACGCTTGCCAGCTGTTAGCATGAACCATCCTCCCCCCACTAGTCCACAAAGCCAGAAATGTTGGGGAACTCTGTCATCTCCCAATTGTAATTTGCGATGTGAACACAATGATACATCATGAACTGTGTGCCTACTCAGCACATTTTATTTTCATTCTAATTAAAATTACATTACAAATTAAATTACAGAGAGTTTGGTTTGCTTGTTTGCTTGTTTATAAGATTTATGTGCTACCATCTTGATTAATATATCTTCCCTGGATGTCATTCAAAAACTCAAGTGTGGGCCTCAGTCTGAAAAAAAGAATGTGTATCCCTGCACTGAAAAAGGAAGGTTGTTTCTCTTGCTCTTTCAGGGAAGAAAACAGACATGAGAAGGAAGTAGACATTACTGGGACTCAGTCAGACCAGACCGCATCCATTTTCTTTGTTCACATTTGTTTCATAGATTTCACTTATTTTGTCAACATTGTCCCCACTGAGTTTAAGAATATGAGTGCTAAGTGCTTGGCAGCCTTCCCACTGCTGTTTTCCTGGATTTATATCATACCTTTTCTTCTGACGTATCGTCTACCTTCTTGGTTTCTTTCATTTTAGCCAAGGCCCTTTTGAGTTCTCGCGTTGTGAATGAATTTGGGTCAATATCTATTTGGCCTAGCCTAGCATAAAAACATAAACCATAAACAATGTGTCAACAATGGAACAGATATATCCTCTTTAGAAAAGACTTCATGACTCTATTTATTTAACTAAGCCAAAAAAAAAAAAAAATGGAGGATACAGTACATGGCACAAAGCAAGGTTTACTCATATATTGTTTTCATATCAGAGCTGGGTAAGTTTTTAAGAAAAACCTGTAGTCATTTAAGCTATGCTCCAAAGCCATCAGCAGAAATGGACAGAAAGTTTGTCTATGTGCTAATATCCCTGTATTTTTAATGTCTATTTTAATTTAAAATGTCACCCAAAAGAAAGACGCAGATCATTCAAGAGCTGACTGAGAGTGAAAAGTATTTTCTCTGTTCAGAGTACATACCATTGTAGAAGGCATGCTGAGGACTTGTAATATGTAGTTTCTACAAAACTAAGAAGTGCTTTAGACAAACAATGAATAAATCAGGAAGGTGGACAGGAAGACAGAGAGTGAGAAAACATATGTACAGGATTATAAAGGTGCCTTGATTAGAGTGTGAACTTTTTTAAAATTTTGAGGGCTCTCGTTTTTATTTTTCCATATATTCATAATAATTTGATGGTTGCTGTCCATCAGGGATTATATTGTATATGGCAAATAACCATACTACTTCTTTTAAAGAAAAAATTAAAATTGGAAAATTATGAATCTTTCAGCAAAACAATGTTCTGAAGGGAGAGCAGAGAGCAGGAAAGACCTGAATAAAAATAGAAATTCATCAGACTATAAGCACTGAGAATTAAAAACACTTGTCTTCATATATTATCCATTAAAAGGGGATCCATGATAGAAAAGCAGCTGTGCTATTTTTGTGACTTTGCTTCCAAAGTTGCAAAACTTTCACCAACCCCCTAGTGCAGAGTTGGGCTTCCCAGCTGAAGACATTGAAATCCAACACTATAATGCTACAGGAAGACCCTTATTACAAAGGTAGAGTCCCCAGCATGCCATCATAAACCTTTCCATATACAGGTAGTCTTCAACTTACAACAAGTCATTTAGTGACCGTTTGAAATTACAACAGTATAGAAAAAGTGACTTATGACCATTTTTCATACTTACGACCATTGTAGCATCCCTGGGATCATGTGATCAAAATCAGTACATTTGGCAACTGACTCACATTTATGATGGTTGCAGTGACTTGGGGACACGTAGATCCTCTTTTGTGACCTTCTGACAAGCAAAGTCAATGGGGGAAGCCAGATTCACTTCAAAACCAGGTTACTAACTTATCAACTGCAGTGATTTACTTAACTGTGGCAAGGAAAGGTTGTAAAATGAGGTAAATCTCATTTAACAAATGTTGCACTTAACAATAGAAATGTTGGACTCAATTGTGGTCGCAAGTCAAGGACTGCCTATATTTTGTAAAAACTGATCCCTTGGAAGATAATCTTTCAAATTTTTTATTGCCCAAATAATGTATTTTTCATATTGCATCAAATTCTTAATCTCTTGGTCCTCGTACTTAAATATGCTAATTAGCATAAATGTTTTTTATGTTAATTTTTACTTTTCCATCAAAATGCAATCTTTATGCCAAAGGAACAATTAAGCATAATCACTACTTATATGTTGATAGAATCATTAGGTAGATAATTTTCTATTTATTATTTATTTAAATTCCATCTTCCAGCTTGGATAAACAATCAAAATGGCTTACAAAATGTTACTCCCCGATACATTATGTACCCCCTGGTTAATTTTTGAAGCCCCAAAGTTAAGAATAATACAGATTCTAATTCTGAAAGGCTATACCCCAGCCATTGATTGTACTTTTATAATACACTGCAAACACTTTTAAGATCAATCAACTTTATTAGTGAATAAGCTTTCATGAGTAGCAGCTCTTGACACAAAATGAATAGTGCAGGTTCACTATTACACTTAGAGGACTTTAAATACAGAAAGTGGAAGCAAGAGAAAGGTGGGTGGAAAAAAACAAGCTAATGGGTTTACATAATAGCTTAACTGAAAGCCACATCAATTAGCAGAAATAATGGTCTAAGAACTCATTGTCCCTATTCAAATCTTCTCTAATGGATTGCATGTTTAATGCATTTTAATTTAGTTGTCTCTCCTTGGATAGTGCTGATGACGTTCCTGTTTCACTCCTGCAATCTTGATGTCAGTGATGGAATGTCCTGGGAGGCTGAAATGTTGGGATACTCTGTTGTTATTGTTTTGAACTACGATGTATGATTTGTGTTTATTTATTCTCTTATTTATGGCTGAGCTGCACAGTGGCTGGAGGTCTCTGACTCTCGCCTCCTACTCCGAAGGTTGAGAGTTCAATCCGACATGTTTCTCTATCAGGACGCAAAGAGAAAACATCTGCTTGCGAACTCAGTGTAGGCTTCAGGAAGGGCATCTGGCCAGCAAACGCTCAGCTCCATTCAGTTGCCCGACTTCACCCGATAAAAAGGGATTAAAGGATCATAAAAAGAAAAAAAAAATCTCTTGTACAAGGCTAATCTGTCCTACAGAGAATCTGGAGAAGCCTTGTCGGAAGATAATGACATATGCTTCACACTAAAGGATAAGTACTAGCAGGACAGAGAAACTGCTATACATCTGTATATAAATAAGAAATATATATAAGAAAACAAATATATAGAGAGATATAGATATATAGATATAGATATATAGATCTAGATCTAGATCTAGATCTAGATCTAGATATATAGATATAGATATATAGATATATAGATATATAGATATATAGATATATAGATATATATAGATATGTGCTGTTCAGCTTCCTTCGGGTATTATCCCACGTCATTGTAGTGCTTTTAAAGTTGTAGCAACATTTCAGCAGAATCTCATCTGTCATCATCAGGCTTCTGTATTGAGTTTGAGTTTGTACAAACTCCATACAGAAGCCTGATGATGGCAGATGAGATTCTGCTGAAACGTTGCTACAACTTTAAAAGCATTACAATGACGTGGGATAATACCCGAAGGAAACTGAACAGCACACATGTAAGTACCCGCAAAAACTTTAAAATATTTATATATATATACATACACACACACAAATATAGTATATGTACAAATGTTTTTATATCTATCTATATCTATATCTATCGATCTATCTGAACTAGATTCCAAGGACTCCTGGATGCATCAAGATTAGTATACTAACAGTAAAACTAAATTGAATATTTAGTTTATACTGGTATTTTTTTATCCTTTGCTTTCTACTTGACTTGCATTTGCGATTATATCATCCCCGTGTATCAGGAATTTATTTTACAGTGTGAGTTATGTACTTTAATAGATTAATATTTCAAACAATATCTATGAAAGACCTTGCTCTGGAAAGATGCACCTTTCTGATAGCATTCCCTTTCAAAGAAACAATGAAAACAAATAGAAGTTGACCTTCTTCCAATTTAAAAAGAAAAAAAAAAGTCTTTTAAATCTGTATACCTTTTACTTTTCAGAGAGTCTTTTGTGTCACTTTTTTCTTTGTAGTCATCTGGAAGTTTGGCTAATTTTTCTCCAGTTTGAAGATTTAATTGTACATGTAATCCTGCAGGAATAGCTTGACCTGACAATAAGAAGTTAAGAGATCTCAAATTTGTCTCTATGTGTTCTATAAATATTCAAAACCATATTCAAACAGGGAACCAATGAAAACTTAAAGAATATTAAAGTTCCATCATATTAGTTTAGTGTAAGGTCATCTAGCTCAGGGATTGCCAACCTTTTGGACCTCAGGGACCACCAAACTCATAATTTCAAATCCTGCAGACCACTAATATGAATTTTGACTGACAGTGGCTTGCTGACGTTGGTGGGAAAGTTGGTCCCACATTCCAGAGTTGCAGTAGTCACAGGACTGGCCCTTTGGTCATCCTGGAGCAACTGCTCCTCCACCTGGGTGCACCGGCCTGCCATGGAGGAGCTGCTCTGGGATGACCGAAGGGCCAGTCTTGTGACTCCTGCAGCTCTGGGATATGGAACCAACTTTCCCACCAACATTAGCAATCCACCCCGGGGCAGATTTCCCTCCCCCACCTTTGGTCTTACCTTCCAGTTCCAGCTTGTGTGGCTCTACTCAAGGTAAGGCTTGCGCTTAGCCAAAGGCTGGGAGCCAGCGCGTAGGTGGGCCATGTGGGTGGCACAGCCTTGTGTTCCCATGAAGCCTGGATTAATTGCCTTGGGGGGGACATTTCTGTGTGGACCACCAAAATTTTCTCACAGTCCACCAGTGGTCCCTGGCCCACTGGTTGGTGACCACTGATCTAGCTGGAGGCCCATGCTATGCCTTCAGATACTGAATAATTTCCAGCACTTCTCACTATCGACCTCTTCAATGCAAATTCTGGGATCTGTAATTAAGCAACACCTGGAGAATCATGTCTGGTTGCATAAATATTTGCATAAATAGAGGAGCATATTACAAATAAATAGCGTAATGTGCTACTCTACCATATTTAACCACTCCTTTTACAGATTACTACTGAACCCAGGGACCATTTGTACAAGTATTCCAAATGCTCTATTATCAAACAGTCAGGACTGTATTGATTGTCTGAATCCTCGCAACACAAGATTAGAAATCTATTTTAAAACAATATGAATTGCTGATGTCCTAATTTCTACTGCAGTGAACTTGGGTAATCAGAGCCTATTAATTGGAATCAAAAATTGGTCATTAAAAAATAAACTGATAATCCGACACAAGCAAAAGTATGCAAAATTAGAAGCAAAACTTCCTTAGCGCCACCCATTCCAATGATCAGCAACTCATGAGTCTCTATACTCACAGGGCATTTCTGGCAATGGGCTTTACAGGATAAAGAAACATGGGGATAATTTCTAACAGAAAAGAATGAGAGTAGCATAGATTTTCTATCACTTATATGTTTATCTTCTAAAAACTAGTGGATTCAACATATCAATGAAGTCACTATAAGTTCATTCAAAGGAGACTTATTATAACTTTTAAAGCTATTAACAAAAAGTAGGGCAAAACATCTCAATGGAAGAACTGACAATGCAAATCCTGAGACATTCAAGTAAGATGAGAAAGGAATCATACTGAGCAAATGTGTATATTATAAAATAAGACACAAATGTAAAAAGTGAACAGAATTAAAACATGCGATAGAGAAAATATATATTCCGTCAGAATTACACAGCATGTGTTTCTAAACTAACGAAATTCATAAATGAGAAGATTGAGATGTCCATTAATATAATTTGTAACTGAAGTAGAGGTAGTCCTGAACTTACAACCATTCATTTAGTGACAGTTCAGTTACAATAGTATTGAAAAAAGTGAGTTATGCCCATTTTTCACACTTACAACCACTGCAGCATTCCCATGATGACATCATTAAAAGTCACCCATTTGGCAACTGACTGATATTTAGAGTTGCAGTGTCCTGGGGGTGTGTGTGTCATATAATCACCTTTTGCGAGCTACTGACAAGCAAAGTCAATGAGGAAGCCAGGTTCATTTAACAACCATGTCACTAACTGAACAACTGCAATTATTCAGTTAACAACTGTGACAAGAAAGGTCAGAAAATGGGGCAAACCTGACTTAATCACTGTCTTACTCAGCAACAAAAATTTTGGTTTTTTCTCAATTGTGGTCGTAACTTGAGGACAACCTATAATCTCGCAATTTTTTAAGAGTATCCACTATGGGGCATGATATTTGTTCTCAGGAAAATTTGAAATGCACAGTCTTTTTAATTCAGAACTGAACATGTTCATTGCATTTAAGGAAAATAATAATGAAAATAGATGACACAATATTTTTTTTTTCATTTTAGATCTTATTTAATCAACATAGAGTCGACTGCCTTTGAGCAGCATGTCTTACAATGTTAACTTCAGCTTTGGTATATGATATCATGATCATAAAATGGAGTTTTTCCTTTGTCTGCATTTCATAATTTGGCTTCATGTCTGCACCTCCAAGATGTAAATAGACAAAAAAGGTATAATCTAATTAAAGTATAACTGATTTCATTTTTAAAAAGTGCACGTTATCTATAAATATTTTTTGTTTTGAGATACTGGAGGAAATATTAATAACAGATATTCATTTTTACTTCTATTCGTTACTTTTTTTTATGTTTTCCCTTAAGTCTTGCACTACTGACAAAAAGAACTTCAATAATTTAGCTCCTCAAGAGGCAGTCTCATTTATTAGAACTTCCTTCCACCAATTAATCAACAGTACCTTTGCTCAACTGAGATTTGAAGGTTACTAAACCTTAGTATCTGTGGATAAGCACATAAAATAACTTTTTTTCTAAGCATCCAGTATTGAGACACTGTCCTGTGAAAGGATCACTGACTGCATTTGTATGCATGCAACCAGAGAGGACAGTTCTTCTGGCACTGCCACTCAAGCAAAGCACATAATTAACCCGAAGAATTAAATGCAAAATTTGGTGACGACTACTAACCTGGATCCTTTAAAAGGGTAATGGTTAAATTCATGGAAGAGAGTTCTATCAAAGGGTACTACAGACAAAACATTACCTTTAGGCTGGGGCAGCATGCCTCCCAATACCAGGTGCAGGGCAACAATGACAGAAAAGGGCTATATTCTACCTCCTATTTGTAAACACCAGCAGGCACAGGATTGGTCACTGTAGGAAATGCTGGATTAAACTAAACCTTGGCCTAATTCAGCCCTTCTTCCCTAGCAACACTTTGAGCAGCAGAGTAAAGAGGGGTGCTTTAGTCCCTTTGCAAGCCTCCCTTGTGAATTATTTGCACAAGCTCTAAAAATAAACCATGTTTCCATTACCTGGCCTGACAGTCTGCCACTGATTTGTTGGATAAAAAACTTCCAAGTCTTCAGAATCAAGAACCTCTTCTTCCTCCTCAATCACCTCCAATTCTTCCTTGTTTTGTTCTTTTAAATCACCTTCTTCTTTTTTTGTCAAAGCAAATTCCTACATTAAAAAAAAGATAGGGTTACTTTTAGACCTGCATATAAAGGTAAAAGTAAAGGTTTCCCTTCTCCACTCATGTCCAATTCTAGGGAGGAGCAATGCCCAGAATACCAGAGGTGGTATTCAGCAGATTCTGACCAATTCTGGAGAACTGGGAGTGGAAATTTTGAGTAGTTCGGAGAACCGGAAAATTCCACCTCTGACTGGCCCCGCCCCTATCTATTCTCTGCCTCCCAAGTCCCGGCTGATTGGCTGGGTCTTCTTTTGTTGCCCTGCACAGGAGAACAGAGCTGGAAAGCAGGTTAATGGGGTGGGGAGGGAATGGGGGTTTTACAGTATATCCTCTTCCTCTGCCATGCCCACCAAGCCACATTCACAAAATAGTAAAAAATTTTGAATGCCACCACTGCTCATCTCCATTTTTTTAGCCACAGAAACAGGGTTGCCCAAAGACATTTCTGTGGTCATGTGACCAGCATGACTATACATCGAGTGATACAGAATGCTATTAGTTCCTCACCAAATTGGTACCTATTTATCAGGTCGCATGCAAACTTTTGAACTGCTAAGTAGGCAGGGGCAACTAACAGGTGCTCACTGCTTTGTGTGGCACTTGGGTCCTGAATGTGGGCTGTCAGCTTTCCAGCATGTATATTATCTTTCATTAGCGAAAATACTCTATGTATTCAATATGCATTAGAAAAGATCTTTTTAAAAAAAACCAATTAAATATGTGGATAACCATCTGCATTGAAAGCACAGTGCTAAAAAAGAGAAACCATCCCACTCGCCCATATTCATTCTGGCTGATGGCTTAACTTTCTTTAGCAAAATGTATTCAATATTTATTAAAAAAAAATACTTACTGCAAGCCTGTCATTCAAGCATGAAGAGAAACTTGTCATAAAAAGCAGCAAGACCACCAAATTCAGCTTTGTCACAATGGAGGACCAAAAACAGATGTGAGGCATTGCAACCTGAAATCACACAGTTAATTAATAGATCCCCTGCCCATTTCCATCATATTTTCGTCACATTGTACAATTTTACCATACTCCACAGAAAACAAACATTACACTACTAAGCAGTGAATATTACTATCCCAAAATATATATCCCAAAGTTCTGTTCCAAAGATATTGATACACGGGTAAATTTCATAAACGTATGCATTTAATCTTATCTCAAAGAATACTCTTTAGCCAAGATCAAATTCATCATGGCGAATACCTTTAAGGTAAACTTATACTATCAGTATGGAGACTGTATACTTTAACTACATTCTATATAATTAATATGAGTTAAATGTGATTCAAATACGCGGTCCTTGTACACTTTTTAAAATAATGATAAAATTGCAGTTTCTGCTAAAACTGCTTCTTTCCTTAATTTTGTTTTTGTTTTTTGAATGATACCATAAAGCAGGGCTATCAAACTCGCAGCACATGGGCCGGATGCGTCACGCACTGGCCAGGCCCAAACCCGGTTCAGTGAAGGAGAAAAAAGTTGTGATGTGTCACATGACACCATGACTTTGACACCCCTGCCATAGAGTCTGGATGGGAAATCCATGATTGTCCAACTAAAAACAGATTCAGTGCCCCCTCCCACTAACTATAAGGGCAGCAACTGCTCAGAATCACAAGTAAGGAACATGGAGGTGACAGGGGGCACAGGTGATTATTCCACACCAGTTTTGTCACTTAAATAAGCATGCTCTCCCACTCACTATTAGTATGATTTTCTGCATATATGGAGACAGCAGTTTGGTAGTCGCAAGGAACCCTGCAAGGATAAATGCAATAAAGAAAGCTCTCTTACTGTTACTCACAAACTCAAAGAAAAGTATTGTATTTAGCACTATTCCCCTCCATCTTTCTTTGTGTCCACCTCCTTTATTCCCTTAAATCTTTTTTACATCCCCTTTTTCTTTTATTCTTCCCCCACCTTTTTCTTTACCTCCCACTATGGCAATTCCATTGGTGAAAACTGAAATAATGGCAACAGTCTCAGTTATGCCCTTCCTTCACAGGAGTTCCCACTGTTATGTGCTACCTTCTTGAAAACCAGCCCTACTTTTCTCCTAAGAATGAAATCAGTGGGGAAGCACACTTGGCATCCCGTTTGTGGCTAGGGGAGAGAACAGTTTACTCCATCTGTCATCACAAAAAGGCCTTTTAAAGTCACACCATTCATCACAGGAAGCTCCTGAACAGAAATGACTGCTGAGCACAACTTCTGGATCCAAAGGAACAGTGAGAACTAGAAACCTTCACACAACAAGGTTCCCTCTGCTTCCTTCATGCTGCTCTTGAGTTATCATCCTGCAACACCACCACTGTGATTTTGAGGCAATTTATGGTCATTTGTTCTGCCTTGTGAACTCTGGTGACTGTTCCTTTGCAAACTTCATCTGTATTCTGATATTTGACTGAACTGGCTTTGCAGTGGAGGTAATTTTGTATTATCACACCTTTGGAGTTTTGTGTTGATTTTGTTTTGTTATCTTAAGCTGCTCGATAATATTATGTTCCCAAACTATTACAGCATACACTTAGGTAAGGATCAGGAAGGACATGCTGTTCATTTAAGGTTTTATGACTATAATTATATACTGCTAAATATCTGAAAAGTGTCCCAATGTGGATTCTGTTTTATCACACTATCACTTAGTTGTACAATGGCAAGCATACTTGGGAGCATATTAGAATGAGAGAAAATATGGATCAAATATTTAACTGTAAGTCTCAGTTTGCAATTATCATATACAGCTGGAAAAATGAGCAAATGAAGTAAATTCTGCCTAACGTAACAAGTGGTGTGTTGTGCAAATCAGAACCCTTTAGAGACCATGAGTTTTAGCTCCGTCTTAGATACAAAGGGAGCTGTGTGACCTGGGGCCCAGTCACTCTCTCTCAACCCTAGGAAGGAGACAATACCAAGCCAGTTCCCCCCAAAAAACACCTCACTAAGAATACTACGGGATTACTCCAGGTAGCAACACAGACTTGAAGGCATACCAAAAACAAACAAACAAACAAAAAAACCCTCCTAAACCCAACCCGTCTCACTTTTCAAAGCAATATCATTTATTTTTAACTTATTTCGTTCCTCATCAATTATTTCTTGTTTTTCATGTTTTAGGTTGGGTTTTGCTTTTTTTTTTTTTTTTTTTTTTAATTATTTGTAAAACCGCTCAGAGTCACCTCGTTGAGAAGGGAGGCATCTTTTGGTTCAATAAATCAATACAAAAAAAAAACCGAAATTTCTCAAGAGCAACCTCACCCGTTGGTACGAATAGAAATATTACATGACATCTTTTCCTGGCACCTATTATACTGAAACGGTTGCTCAATCCAATTCAAGAGCCAGGTGTTTTATCTCTCCGAGAGGCTGTTCTGTTCGGGCAGCGGTGGGAGATGGGTCCTACCCACCCACTTTTGGCCGTCCACACCGCCTCTCTCAAACGGGGTCCGAAACAGCCAAGAAACTCGGGCGGTTCTACTTCTTGCCGGGGGCTTCGTATTCCCGGCCCCCCCCCTCCCCCAAACTTCCCCTCCCCCGCCGTATCAAGTGACATTTATTTACGCGGTCGCGACCCAGCATCCAGCCCTCACGAGCCAGCCAGCTAAAGCAGGAGAGAGCCGGCGACTATTTCCCCTTCGCTGGGATGGAGTCGAGCGAATACAAATACTAGCTGCACCCAGAGGTTTCCAACACAATCCCCGCCAAGCCAGCCAGCCACAGAAGTCAAGCGCGGTGGGAATTGGGAGTCCAAAAACATATGGGCAGGACGAGAGGGAAGAGATCCCCGGCAACGGGGGGGGGGGGGGGGGGGGGGGGGGGGATGCCCGGCTGCCTCGGAAGGAGCTCTGGGAATACGCCCCGTGCTCCCCCCCTCCCCTCCCCTCAGGCCTCCTCTCGCCCGCCAGCCCCTACCTCTTTGTGAACCCTCGTCCAGCAGGAGCCGGACTTGCCCCCCCCCCTCCACACGCACACACACACACACACACACACAAACTCACTCCGAGCCGGCCCGAAGGTGCTCTTCACCAATCAGGGAAGGCCGCGTCACCACCGCCTGCCGTTCCGAGCTCTCAGGTAAAAGCTCCGCCCCCAATTCAAGGGAAGCCGCCCTCCCAACGTGGCATAGAGATAGTAAAAATTAGAGGCGCTCAACCAGCTCGCAGGAAAGATCTTAGACTTCCTGGTCCGTTTCATGGCTCTCGGCCCGATCCGGATTCGATCTCGGACTGACTCCAAAGGTCAGGAAAAAGCCTTTGTTACTTTGTCTTTGATTCCTCTTCGCTTTCAGTCACGCAGTTATGCACATATGTTCAGCAAATTTCTTTCTCATCTCGTCGTGGCTTTGTCAGCTTCCATTTCCCTAACTCGTGAGCGTACAAAAAAATCCCTAAATTTGAACACAGGCGGCATCTCCAGCTATACAGTAATGAGCCAGAGCACGCATTTCCAGCTTTCGGAAAGAATCAAAAACCAATTTTAGCCAAGAACTCATGTTGGAAGAATTATCCTTCTGGGTTCAGTTCCAAGTGGGGGAAAAGACACTGGAAACATGGAGGCTGTTTGGAAAGATGGTTTAATGGTGGACAGGACCACGTGGCTTGGAGCACCAAAGTAAAAAGGACGACCACATGCTTCAAGATGTTGGGTGAAGGAAAAGAAAAGAGCAAGATGCTTAGTTATGTACCCTCTATATCTGTTATATACCTTAGTATTTCCTGTTCCTGTGTGAGAAATGTATCCCATTGGCAGTCAGACTTAGCTAACTTTGTAGTCTTTGTCTGGACCAAATGGCTTTACCTGAGTGCTGGCTGATGCAATCTTCCCAGGCTAGGTGGTGAGATGGGTAGAGGGCTTTGTTATGTAGAATACTCTGGCCAAGGCCTTCATGGCCCTCCCATTAACAAAGGTGGGGGTGAACTTCTGCTTCTGAGGTGAGTTTCTGCTTCTAAGTTTCTACTTCTCTTTTTAGGGGAAATATTCTGCCTTTTTAATATGTCCAAAGATATTTCATTTTTCTAGGAGTGGGGGGGGGGTGCTAACTTCCTACATTTATCCTGCAGAAACAAAGGCTCTAAGTTTTCATCTTATATCAATAGTTTGTACAGAAATATAGTATAGAATAGTAGGAAGATTCTTCACCTGTTTCCCTGTGACTTTTGTGACTGGCCACATACAAAGGCTGACCTTTGGAACCTAGTCATTTTCTATAGCAGTGATGCAGTGGTGGAATTCAAATATTTTTAGCACCGGTTCGGTCAGCGTGGCTTGGTGGGTACGCTTTGCACACATGCACACACTTCATGTGCACACACTTCAAATGCACACTTTGCGCAGGTGCAGAGGCGTTCTAACTCACCTGCAAGCCTGCACAATCCTGGTCACTTCAGCAGTTACCACGTGGCACTCTTCATGCCACGCAAAGCAGCTGTGCTTCAAATTCAGAGGATAAAGGTGATAATGGGAGGCTGGACAGATGGGCCCAACAGCAGAGCTTTGGAGAGAATAAAGTCGAACCAGTAGAATACCACAACTGCACTAATGGCAAATTATGGCCCCTTTTATGACAGCAGTCAGCTCTTGTTCAGAAAATTTCAAATTAAATCGCCAATTCTGCTTCTCTCTGTACAGATGATATCTGGCTATATGAATCTAATTTTATAAATCAGGAGATTATAATGTTAAAATAACCAAGATATTGAAATGTGGAGATACTGCTGATTCTCTGCAATGATGTGTTAGCAAATGGTACTACAGAACTTATCCTAAATTTGGCATCATTGCTTCTTTTTTATAAGAACCAAACTAGACTATTTAAATTACAACACAATAATAGCCGAGTGGCAAGAAAACTCAGAAATAAATGAAATGGACGCATAGCTGCATAACATGATACAACAATCTGAGCCTAATTAGGCAATTATGCTTTCCTGTGGCTAACCATGGTTTATTCAATTAACCAATGAATTTATCTTACACCCCCACACTAAACCTTCTATAAATGTATGGGCTAGGCTGTCCAATATTCTCTTGTAAAAAGTAGCTAGCTTGTATCTGGGTATTGTGTGGGAAAGGGAATAGTTTGTCCAGACTAAATCCACTTAACTTTTTTAACATATTTCATGGAATCATAGGGCTAGAAGAGATCTTGGAGATTTTCTAGTCCAACTCCCTACCCAAGGCAGGAATCCTTATACCATCCCAGACAAATGACTGTCCAATCTTTTCTTGCAAACGTGCAGTGGTTGAAGAGCCCAGAACTCCAAGGGAAGCAAACTGTCAGAAATAAAATCGGGTTGGGTTCTTCCAAGCTGGGAGAAAGACACAGGAGAAATTAATAGAACGCAGATCACAATTGGAAAGGAGATCTCAATTTAGTTGGTAGCCAGAAACAACAGCAGCATTTTTTTAGGGTGGCTGACAAATTGAGGTTGAGAGTAGATGGGATTTAATACAACTTGGGGGGCTTTGTGATTGAGATGCCTGTTCCTGTGCAAGAATATGTCCTTTAATATTTTAATGGCTGTTGCCAGACTTCCATGGGGTCATGACTGGTTCCACAGGAAGAAGGGAAAATGCAAATCCTATATATTTTGTTTGTCTGAGCTAATGTTGTCAGTTTCTGCTCCTTGCCTATTTGCTGCTTATTTGGAGTTTGTGGCTGTCCTTTGTTTATGAATAGAGTGGCATGGCTTTATGAATGAATACTAAATATTCTTTCACAAAACCTAGCCTGTTTAGGCTTCTGCTTCCTATAGCAGAAAAAGTGGGTCTGCTTTCTGCCTTTAACATTTTTCTCCTCTTCCCCTTTAGAGGAAATATTCTGCCTCTTTTAATATTTGGTAGAAATATTTTTTTCTGGAGAGGGGAGGGGGATTCATCATTCTCAGTGGAATTTCTCCTCAGTTCCAGATTGAATTTCACTCTAAAGGCTAGGTCCCACTGGCCGACGGACGCAAATCGTATGCAAAAAGGACACAGCGGACGAGCAAAATTTTGGGGGTGGCTCCATCCGTTGTCATCCGCTCCAAAAAGTGGCCCAAATTTGCATAAACAGAACGGAAAAGAACGGAAAGGAAGGGACGTGGGTAGTACGTAGCGGGGATGTTAAAGGGATGTTCATAGGAAGCCTAGCGGATGACAGTGGATGGAAGCGGATGACACCTCCGAAGGGCTTCCAGGGGGAGAATTGCGAAGCGGACGCGTAGTGGAAGTGGCATATGCGTAGCGGATGACGCGGATGCATCACGGATGCCTAGAGAAAGCAAAGCGGATGCCGAGCGGATGTATATCGTATGCAAAGCATTCACTGCGCATGCGGGGAGTATGAATTGCGTCAGCTCCGCGGATATAAAAGGATGCAGCTCTCACGCAGTCAGCATTCAGAGGAAAGACATGCTGCCACATACATCTTCAAAGAACACCATGGTTCGTCGGTCAGGAAAGAAGATAAAGCCAGTGCCTACTCGTGCCAGCCCTGGCAAGAAGGACAGAACCACCATCCCACCCCCTGGCACTGACTCTGAAGCTGCTTGTGCTTCTGCTGCTGCTGGTGCTGCTGGTGCTGGTGTTTCTGCTGCTGGTGCTGCTGCTGGTGCTGCTGCTGCTGCTGCTGGTGCTTCTGCTGCTTCTGCTGGTGCTGGTGCTGGTGCTGTTGGTGTTTCTACTGCTACTGCTACTGCTGCTGCTGCTGTGGTGGACCAGCCCCAAGGCCCTCAAAGCCCTGCCGCTGAAGGCCCTGCTGCTGAAGCCCCTGCCAGAGGGAGGAAGAGGCAAGGGAAGGAGAAGGGAGAGAGGAAACAGTACACCATTTCCGGGGACCATGAGGATGAGGTGCTGGAATGGCTGAGGGAGAACGAGTACCTGTGGAGGAAGGACCACAGACTCTATCGCAACACCAAGAAGAAACAGGCAGTGTGGAGAGACAAGGCAGAGAGCCTGGGCTACACTGCAGATGTACTTCTGGGATGGTGGAAGCACATGCACACCTGGTATGGCAAGCTGCACCTGAAGAAATCTGGCCAGGCCGCTGTCAAGCTCACTGACTGGGAGATATACGTCATGGCCAAGTGCAGCTTCCTGGAGGGTGAGGTCCGCCACCGAGGAGCAGCCCCTCTGACACCCCTCTCCCTCAGACAGCCCACAAACAGCCAGTCCTCTTCCAGTCAGGAGGCAGCTACCCTGTCCAGGCAGGTGTCTTCAGAGGGCCCCACGGCAGAGGACTCCCCAACAGCTGCACTCCCCATGCCGCCAAACTTGGAGGATCCCCTGTCACAAATGGAGGAAGAAGCGGCAGCCACCAGAGACCTACGCACCCCCCCCCCACCAGCTCCACAGAAAGCAGGCAGAGAGGCAGACTGGAGGGCCAGAGCCACACTGTCCTGTTGGAGATCAGGGACAGAATGAAGACCAGCACAGAACTGCTCTCTCAGCTGGTCCACAGTGACATACCATCCTCAGACCGGAAGCCCTTCATCACCTACGTGAGCCAGACCCTGAGGGACCTGCCCGAGGCCCAGTACCAAGTGATGGAGCAGAAGATCACAGCACATCTGCACAACCCTCAAGGCCCAGCTGAACCTGCTCTGACCCAGTCCAGGTCTGCTTCTCCACCCCAGGTGATGTCACAGGCCTTCCGCAGCTTTCAACAGCCCCTCACCTACCAAGGCTACAAGTACCAGGACTTCCCACAGCACAAACATGCCTTCCCAGTCCAGGCCCAGGTTCATCGGACGCCACAGACACCACACCTCACCCAGCTGCAGACCAGACAGCCCCACTACACTCCTCCTTCCTCCACCCCACAGCCAAGCCCGTCAACGGACAATCTGTCATCAGTCTTGTGCCTGACATCCCAGGAACTTGATGAAGGGCCTCTCAACCTCACGAGACTGAGTCAGCTCTCTGAGAGCTTCCTGAATACACCATCCCCTGTTGTACTCTTGGGGCCAAGCACCCCAATGGCGCCTCAGACCAGCACTCCAGCCACAGCCACCTCCACAGTCCCTGGCCGCTTGACAGCTGAGACCATGGACATGACTCAGAGTGACTGAGAATAGTGCCAGAGACTGAGTTGTTACTTGTTCACTTTATCTTTGCTTAAGACACTTTACTTGGTTCATTTTGCTTATTTAATAAAGTCATACAGTTTACTGAAGACAGTTATTAATAAAGGTTATCTTTGCTTAACACACTTGGTTCATTTTTTTTACTTAATAAAGTGTTGCTGAAAACTTTGAAAAAATAGTTAAGCCTTTGCATGCTTGTGGGATAGATAAGGATAGTTGTGGGATAGGTAAGGAAAGTTGTGGGATAGGTAAGGATAGTTGGGGATAGGTAAGGATAGTTGTGGGATAGGTAAGGATAGTTGTGGGACAGATAAACCTCCAGTGCAAGCATAGTGGGACTGTATGGTCCACCCTCCCAGCTGCCACACATATGGACCTTTTCTATCAACAACAATTTATTCATTGATCCACACATTTCAAAATAAACAAAGCTCTTTATTAATGCCCTATTCATTGTAAGGCCACTCAACATACATGGTACATGTATGGTCGACAAGTCTGTTCTGCAACACAGGGTAGCGGGTGTGCATGAGATTGTGTAGGATGCAGCAAGCTTCCACGATGCTCCTCACAGTCTGTGGGTGATGCTGCATGGTGGTGAGAAGTACCTGGAACCTGTTGGCCAGGATGCCAAAGGCATTCTCCACCACCCGCCTTGCCCTGGACAGCCTGTAGTTGAAGATCCTCTCTTCACGGGTGAGGAGTCTGGAAGTGTTGGGCTTCATGAGGTAGGTTCTGAGGGAGAAGGCGTCATCCCCCACGATGAAGTAGGGCACATCTTGCGTGTCGTTGGGCAGGGGGTCTGGATCTGGGAAGCCCATGATGAGGTTGCGTTCCAGCCCATGCTTGAGGTCACTGGCGTTGTATACCTGGCTATCTGAAGCAGACCCATTGCCTGAAGCATCAATGTACATGAACTTGTAGTCAGCATCAACCATGGCAAAGAGGATGATACTGAAGTAGCCCTTGTTGTAATAAGTGGACCCTGAGTTGACTGGAGCTTTGCAGGCCACGTGCTTCCCATCTATGGCTCCAAAGGTGTGAGGAGAGTTCCACCTCTGATACCACTGTTCTGCAACTTTCCTCCAGCCTTCCTCAGTGGTGGGACAATGGAGGAGCTCCTCCACGTATTCTTCGATGATGGCCTGCACCACTTCTCTGACCACAATGCTGATGGTGTTGTGTGGCATCCTCCAGGCATACTGCATATTTCTGTATGTGGTTCCAGAGGCCAGGTGGCGCAGAGTCAGTGCCACCTTCAGTCCAGGGTCCAGGCTGGGCTGGAAGTTGGTGCTCTGCTTGGTCAACCTGGGTCTCAGACGCTGTACAATTTCGTCAAAAATGGCTGGTGGCATCCTCATGAAGTGCTGGAATGCACAAGGGTCTTCATTCCTCAGCTCCACCATCAGCTGGTCAGACAGTCCAAAGTCCATTCTTCTCCCGATCCATCCTCGGACCCACACAGCTCTTGGACGTCTCCTTCTTCTCCTTGTGTATAAAAGGTGAAACAGTCTGAACAGGGCTTGGTTCTGGTGTTGAATGATCGCAGCTACCATACGGATTGTGTCATGATCCATGGTGGAGAACAATGGATGATGTGGAAGAGCAAGACCAAGGGTGCAGAGGTCTGTGCAGCATTGCTGCTGGACTCATACTGAAATCCAGGTGATTTCCTCCCCCTTTTTATCGGAAATGTCGGTTGTCCGCTAGGTGTCCTTCCACATACTCTAGGCATACTCCAGGCATCCTAAATATCCGAGATACATCCCATATACAAACATTTTGTCCATTTTAATGCTTTATATACGAAATGAATCCGCTCACATCCTCTCTATTTCCGTGCTACTAACGCTGTGTGGACGTTCCGTGTACCTTTTGCTTCCTCCCTCTTTCCGTTTTCAGCTGCAGCAGATGTGAGTTGCGAGGATGTCCAGAGGATGCCGAGAGGATACAGCAGACGTTTAACGGATGATAACGGGCATAGAACATTTGTTGCCCGTATATATTGCGGATGTACATCATACGCGGCGGAAAATCCATCCGCTCAAAAAGTTTTGTGCAGCTCAAAACTTCTTGCGCGGATGAAATCTCAGTGGACGGATGCTGAAGGGATAGAGCGTATGAAACACGTATGCAATGAGTATGAAACACGTATGCAACGGATGCATAGCGTTTGAAACACGTATGCAACGGATGCATAGCGTTTTCCAACGGATGGCAAGCTTTTTTTAACATTTTACATCCTCTTTGTATCCGTTGGTGCAGTGTGACATGGGCTTTAAGAAGCTTCCACCCATTGTTTCTTGTCCTACCTTCAGGTGCTATGAAAAATAAATCAACCACCTCTTCCCTGTATTGATGTTCTTTCAGCACTAAAAACTAATTTATCAAGAACAACTTTGATGTAGTTGTCAGGTTAGAAACAGCAAAACTGCAAATTGTCGTCCTGCCTTTGATGCAGTCAATTGACTTTGGGTTAGTCACTTTCTCTAAGGAGGCAAAGACAAATCACTTCTTAAAAATTTTGGGAAGAAAACTTGACAAGGCAGTTTCCAAAAATCAGACACAACTGAATAGAAGAAAAAAAAAAAAAACTAGTTCATAATCTGCAATAGTTGGGTTGAAATGTAGTATGAAAAATTACATTTTTAAAAAAGTGATGTGAAAGTGTAGAGCCACAGAATACGTTTTGGATTGATCATAGCTACTGGGACACTTAGTCTGTGTGGACTGAACCATGTTAAAGTAAAACATTCTTTATTGAATAAAGACAATTATCTGGATTGTGAGAAAATGTGAACTGTGTATTGTTGGATTTTCACAGCACCGCATTTCAGTCATATTTAAATCAAGTTTATTCTTGTAAACGCAGGCTTATTGTAGTAATCTTATCCGATACTAATTTGAAGCGAGGGTTGTATGAGTGCTCGTCGAGAAAATTTGCTCTCTTGCTGAGGGGGAAACAAACACAAAGACTTGAAGGAAAAAAAAAAAATCAAAGCTCGGCTTCTCGCGATATACGCTGGACAACAGAACGGCCGCGTTCTCTCGCGAGAACCCCATTCGCACAAAATTCGAGGTCCTGTGGCCAGACGGCGCATGCGTTAGTTAGATTAGCGGTCCAATGCGAGCGGTGTGGGAGTGAGACCTACGCAGCTTCGTTTTGGGATTTTTTTTTTCCCTTCTTGGTCCTTTTTTTTCATGTTTTAATTGCGGTAGAGATGGCAAAATAAGCGAACGACTCCTTTTCTTGCCGAGGTAGGAATTGGTACAGCTGGGTGGTGTCGCTAGGCCGCGAAGACTTCATTTGCTGCGCCGTTTGGCCTGAACCGTTGGCAACCTGGAAAGGGAGGAGGGGCGCGTGCTGCTCTATCATGTTCGTGCGCATGCGTGGAGGGAAGAAAAGGAGAGAAGCCCTGCCCGCCAGAAAGTGGTCGTGCGCGCGCTCACAGAGAAAAAAAAAAAATAGGTCGCGGCGCCGAAGCCCGAATTGTGATCGTGCGCATGCGCGGGCCTCGGAAGCGAACGGAGCCTTTTTGAGTCGAGATTCATACGACCTTTTTGTTCTTTGTTACGTAAGCCATCTGCTCTTGGGGTAGCTAACTGATTTGTATCTTGTATTTTCATACGTTCTTAGGCGTTTTTTGGCAATTAAAAAAAAGATCGTGCTCCTTAATGTTTTTCGTTAGGCGACGGTCAAATAGGGTCTGTGTGTGTTTCCTCAGAAGTAAAGTTCGTTTGCATTCAGGGATGCTGATTACCAAATGCACTGAATATTTAAAAAGTGTTTTACTCTTTTGAACGAGACGCTTGATGGAACGCGTGATTTTTTTCAATCGTAACTGTAAAATTTGAACCCGAGTTTACTGACCGCCATTTTAAGGCCATAAATTGAATTTCGTCGTCTGCTCCCGAGAGGGTTGGATTTGATCGATTTCTGATTGAATGCAAGTTGGAGGTGTTCTTTTGTTAATGGCGTACGAAACTTACTTCCGCCCCTGCTAAGGTTGGGAAGTTGCTCTTGATCGTATCTTTTGGAGGGTGGTATGTTGTACATGAAACACAAGTGCGTGTTTGAATTTTTTTTTAAACGCAGACAAGTTGAATCTTCAAACTTGCTTGTAGGGGGAGGGTGAGTCCCTATTCTTTCAAGGTTCCAGAGTTAGGGTGCAAATTCTACAAGCTGATTTCCTCGCTAATCGAAGGCCCTTCGAACGCAAAAAAAAACAAAAAAAAACGCTATTGCAGTCTACATTTCATCAGGATTTGATATGGGGAGGTATTGAGACTAAGGAAGAGCCATGTTTTCCATGGTATTTTCTATAACATAATGCAAAATTGAAATGTTTAACGAATAGAATTAGAATGTTCATCAGAAACGGTTAATTTACATGATTGCAAACTCTTTGTTCGACACGTGTCATTGTATATATAAGAAGCGGTGGAATATTTGAATTGGGAATCTTAACTACAAAACTTCGTTGTCCCAAATTAATGGGACAAAGTCTCTCTGTATATTAACCTATAACGTTTCAAAAATGTTTAATGTCTGAATTAAAATGAATAGTTTAAATTGATTAATTGACTAAATTGATGAATAGTTTAAGGAACTGAGAATTGAATAATAAATGTATTTACTTGCTTGCAAATGCTATTTTGCTGTAATTGTAGGCTTATCTCTACTTTTCTTCCAAGACTGGCAGCCTTGGAGTAATATAATTCAGTGTTGGTAGATATTTGGAATTATTCTCCAGTTTTGTTCATTCCTGAAATTATGTGTAATATCATACAGTTGGTATACCTATTTTTTTTAAAATAGCAGCTCTTCACATTAATGACCCATGAGTACATTAATGATTACATAGTCATTAAAATACTTTGATTTGAATGTTAATGCAGGATTGCCTAGTTTGGTTTTTGTTTTGTTTTTTTCAAATTCCTTGAAGACTAAACTCTTATGAAACATAGCTGTTATAAGAATAAGCAACAAGTTTAGACAAGGGAAAAGAGGATATTATCAATAAAGTTCTAGTTTTTCAAATCTGAACCCTGGGATATTGCACTTGGATCTTAGAAATTCTTAAAACAGTTTGAATTCATATTCATGTCTAATAAAGGCTGTTTTTTAAGATTAAAATATTTTGAGTAAATATTTTGATTAAAAATTTTTGAGAAAATTTGCTCCAAATGTTTGATCAAATCAGTCTAGTCTTAACATCTGAGGAGCTCAGATGAAGAAAATTAAGGGCCTATTTATTCAACTATATTTCCTTAGTGCTTTGTTTAAGGTGATTCACAAGGTACTGTACTATATTACAGTAATCACTTATAGCCTTTGTTGAGTTTTTCTGCACTTAGTTTCAGGGATGAGTCAATTCCAACTAAATGAGAAAGGAAGTATAGGAATACTTAATGGTTCAAATTTCTATAATTGCTTCTTGTAATGGAATTGCTTTCATTCAATCAGCTTTTTTTTTGCTGCTATAGTAATTTGTCTGAGATGCAATGACCAGAGTTATTACATAGTGGCTGGGTTTATGCATTGTGCTAAATTGTAAAGTATGGTTTTTAATGCACACATCTAGGTTATGGCTTAGCCTAATTATGGGAGTGTAACCAGTACTCCAAGAGTATCACAGATTTATATGAGACATTTTTATATTATGACTGATATCACTCTACTTTCTAAAGTTCTGTAGGATTAAATTCACTTATTTTACATGAGCTACATAGCATTTGATGGTTTGTGAGCATACCACATCTACAACTCTCAAGATATTTTCCTTAATTAGTCATTATTCATTCAGATTCTACTGAAGTATACTTGGTGTTCTGATTTCTTTCTGTTCCAATGTGGAGTCCTTTACATTTATATTAAATTGCAGTTCCCATTTTAAAGCCCATTTCACCAACTTTAGACAACTTATTTTGCTGCTTTTCTCAATCCCTTCTTTTTTCTTGAATAATTGGGAAATCTGACTAATTCATGCCAAGTTCCATTATATAAGTAAGTTACATGTTAAGGTAATCCAGTTTCTTCCCTTTGTGAAAAGTATCCATTTATTTCTACTCTCTATTTGCTCATGTTTCAACCAGTATCAGATAGTGGAAGGATGTGATAAAATATTTCTCCATTTTTATAAGCTACTTTGAAAGTGTTTTCAAGAAGTAATGGCACATTCTTAGTTTCCTAAATTATGATCATAGACAGTCTTCAATTTATGACCTTTTGTTTTAATGACAATTCAAAGTTATGATGGCCTTGTAAAATGACTTAAAATCTCATCATGCTTACAACCATCACTCTTGACCATGTGATTACAATTGGGGCATTGGCAACCGATTCATATTTATGACTAGTTCATTACTCTGTGGTCACATGATTGTGATTTGCCAACTTTTTTGCCAATTTTCAGCAAAAACTCCATGGGGAAGCTGGACTTGCTTAATGACTGGTTCGCTTAATCATGGTTATTTGGCTATAAAAATGGTAAAGTTGGATTTGACTCACCATACAGTTGTAACAACTTACCATGGAAATTCTGGTTCCAATTGTGATCATAAATCAATGATTTAGCTGCATTTGCATTCCTTACAAAAAAATTTTAAAGCTTGAAAAATGATCTATTAGAAAAGCCCAATTTTATTGAAAGCACTTTTCTGCAGTGTACTCTTGATGTCTTCCCCCATATGATCATCAAAGGGATTTGTTTTTTTAGGGGATTTTTTTTGTTTGCTTTTGTAAGTTTATGCCCCTTTCTATTCTCATTCATGCAAACGCTAGCTTTCTTCCTCTTCTAATTTCTTCAATTTTTATTGTCCTTTTAAATTCTTGCATCTTTTTGCAATTCTTTCTTCTATCTATGATGTGCTTTTAGCCAAGGCATTATCTTGTACTTTACAACTGAAAGTTGTTTCATTTAGTTTGGATGAACTAGACTCACTTCTCCATTTCAAGTTGCTGACAAGAAAGGGCTCTGGTCTTTGACTGTAATAAACAATGACATGAGATGGAGGCTGGCAAAGGAAGACCAGTATAGAATTTGTTGCAATTGAATGGTTCATCCAACTACTCTGAGGAGGATTTTTGAAGAAAAAACTCCCTTCTATTTGGATTATCAATGTTATTTCATGAAGCTTGTATCTTAGAATATAAACTGTAAATATTCTGCAACCTGCCTCTTGGCAAATTATGGAATATATCATTAGACATTATTTGGATTGAATGGTAACTAAGAAGTTGTGTTTGTTGGTTTTTATCTAGTTTTGCTGCATGTTGCAGCAATCCAACTAAAGGCTTTGCTTCAGTGACTACTTTGTGCATGCATTTACTTAAAATACTCCGTTTCATAGGTCACTTCTGCTAAAGAGATTTGCATATATTGTAGAACTGTGCAGTGGTTTGGAATTGAATCTAAAACAGTGCTTTAAGACATGAGGTAGTGGATATGCAGCTCCGTAGAGAAGGGTTTGTCTTCCTTGGAACACATGGCTCTTTTTTGCTTATTTTCTTCTAGGAATCGCTATTCAAGAGAGTATCAGTTCTTTTCAAATAAAAGTTTATTGTACAATTGTAATTGATTCTTCTATAAATAAGTGAAACTGGACCTATGTTGCTTACCATGTAAGAGATCTATTTAGTATGTGAAATATTTGGTTTGTATTACTAATGCTATAGAAGATAACACCTAATATCTAAATGCTGTCTTATTTCATTTTAAATGATCTATAACTATTTGGGCTATTGGAATTCCAGAATTAAGAAATTTGATTAAATATGTGTTATGGTAGGCCTTGACTTATGACTATTTAATGATGGTCCAGAATTACTGTGACCTCAGAAGGGGTGCTTTTCCTCTTTCCCATTACAAACCATGCATGCACGCTCACGGTTCTGTGATTGTGATCTGGATGCTTCGCACATTTGTTGGCAACTTGTTCTCACAACCAGTTTTGTTTGTTTATTTGTCCGTGATAAAATTTTGGTGGTCCACAGCGCAACTGTGTCTGCAACAGGGGTGATACTGGCAGCGGATGGACTGATGTGTGTGGGGAGGTAGGGTAGCGGAGGGCACCGGGGCCCTTCCTGGGTGTTCCCTGGCTGGCGTGGGTTGAAAGGAACCTCTGGGAATCTGATGTCTAGAGGTCGAAATGCTGCATGCTGAAGACCAGATAGCTGGTGGGGAGGTGGGGCAATCCTGCAGTCTCCCTAGCAAACCTGTGTCATGGCTGCTGCTTTCTGCCTCCACATATCGAGGAGGCCGAGCATCAGCAGGAAGAGTTCGGACCTCCTGAGCCGCAGAAAGTGGCTGCCAGCGATGCCCTTGGGTGAAGATGTTGTGAGGGGGAGGCTTGATCCCTCCTCCTTAGGAGCTGCAAAGTGCTCACAGCCCCTCTGGCACCCACCAAGCCTCCTCCCACCTTGCTTCTCTTCCTCTTCACCAGAAGCACTCACATGCCCAGCAGGAAGGAGGAGGCTTGAACGCTTTGTGTTTCCTGAGGGGAGGGGTCGAGCCTCCTCCTCGCAACATCTTCACCTGAGGGCATTGCTGGCAGCCTCTTGACCTCCTCGAAGTGTGAATGCAGGAGGTAATACCAGTTCCAAGGTTCCTTTCCCCCCACTTCCACCCCCTCGCAGGCCAGGGAACACTTGGGAAGGACTTCAATGCCGTAATCTCCTGTCCACATCAGTCCATCTGCCGCTGGTATCACCCCCGTTGCCCCACCTACCCACCAGCCATCTGGTCTTCAGCACGTGGCTTGTCGGCCTCTGGACATCAGATTCCCAGCACCAGTCCAGAGGTTCCTTTCCCACCCTCACCCACGGGGATGGGGGGGGGAGAGAGAGAAGGAGAAAGAGGGTGGAGGGAGGAAAGAAAGAGAGAGAAAAAGAATAAAAGAGATGAGAGATCCTGGTGTTTTGTTTTCTCTGGGAAACGGGTCCAAATGACTCATGAGTATTTAAGATTGCAGAAACAGCCAGCCAAGCTAAGTGCCTGAAGGACCACATCCCATCAGTGGGAGTCCAGGTACTTCAACAAGTGGTATGCTGGATTCATATTAATGGTCTGTGGGATTTAAAATTATGAGTTTGGTGGTCCTTGAGGTCCAAAAGGTTGGTGACCCCTGCTCTAGATAGCCCAATGCCTCAACCTCTAGACCAAACTGGGTCTAAGCATTAACCACTAGACCAGACTGGCTCTCATTAAACCAGTTGCTGAGTGTCCTGAGAATATATGATTGCTATTTCCAATCTTCTCTACCAACTTCCTGAGAAAGTCAATGGAGAAGCTGGCAGGGAAGGTTGGAAACTGCCAAACCATCTGCCAAGAGGACTCCCTTTGATGTTGGGGTGGCTGAAATCCTCTCCTCCACAGGCAGCTCTTTCACTTAATTGTATACTTAACAACTGTAAACGGAAGTGCAGGGATTATGGTGAAGCAGTTGCATGATATCTTAATTGCTTCACTCAGCGACCAAGATTTCAGTCCCAATTGGAGTAAATTGAAGACTACCTTATAATTTATATAAAAAGTATAAACTATAATTTTACAGACGGTTGATGTGGATCTGAAATCCTGGAATGAGTATGGAAATCCAATAGGGATTATTATACCCCTACATCCATGCCAACCTTGACTCTAAAGCATCTGCAGCAATAGAATGCAGAGTTTTCCATTCACATTGTACAGCTGGACTTGGTAACACTATTACTTCTCTTTGGACATCATTTTTATATGCTTGACTAGAATAGGGCATTGGTTTTCAGTCTGGACCCCAGACCCTGGGTGGCTGTGATGTCATCATAAGGTGTTTGTGAAGGTCTAAAGAAATATTGTGATTTAAATCTTAAGTCTTGGTGGTCCTTGGCCACAAAGGTATTTAAAGGGAATCCGAAGAAAAGATTGAGAACCACTGGAATAGGGAATTTCTTTCAAAACTGAAATAACTATTTGCCTGATTTTATGTAATTAAGCTCTGTATAAGCAACACTAAAAAAAAATCTTGAAAGCAGTACCCATAAATTTCTGTACTAGGCAACATAATTTTTATTGTTTAAATCAAGAAGCCTATTCTTTAATAATTGAATACCCCCTATTTCCATAAATTATTCTTCTTTGACAGGCCTCTGCCCATTTTGCAAGTCGGTTCTCAAATCTTTGGTTGAAGATCCAACATTATATGAATGAACATCTCTGTGTGTGTTGTGAATCTTCCTTTACCGTTACCCATTATGCCTCGTGTTATGCTACATTGGGGAAATTCTAGGGAGTTAGAGAATAATTGCCTCTCCCACTTACATGAGTGGAATAACTTCTGCTAACAGAAAAATACAATTTCTTTTCATTTTCTATGCTGACTTTTTATCTCAGGCCCTCCCTGGTAAAAGGCCAGTATTATGGTTTTATTTATTTCAAAATAGGCTTTTAGAAATATCTAGTAATATATAGGGCTATCTCTTATAAGTAGAAAATCCTGTTTCTCTATTTTCATTCCAGTTTCTACTTGAGACAAAATAGAAGATATTCTGAGTCTTAATTGGCAATGATAAAATAATTCTTAAGCTTGGCATATTGACTTTAAGTTTCTTTATACGCCTCATCATATTTTAAGACAAGTCCGTATAATTCTTACAACCTTCTAAGAAGGCTGATTACTTTACATATCCTACTTTTTTCCAGTTCCTCATACTGTTTCACCCTTTAATCGTAATAAAAGTTGACAAATAAAAACAGTTGAACCATAGAGAAAATTATCCCAATTTGGGGAATGGTGCTGTTGTCATTTTTCTCCCTCACCAACTTATTGGGGTATCCCCATTGAGTGTTCCATTTTTAAGACTTCTCTGATATCTCCTTTTTTCTTTGTAGGTTTACATCGATTTCATATAAGCCTGGGCAGTTGCAGCTTGTGTGGAAACCAGGCTATGCAGTGAAACCATCTGCTGGGCAACCCAACTCTGTCAGGAGGTACTCTTCAGATGCTCCTGGATCTGACAATTGTCCAAATCATTCAAAAATTGACTAAAATCAGAGGTGTAGTTATATGTGTGTTTTAAGTAATATAACCAACCTTATAAAATCAATGGGATTTTTAAAAAAATCAGAATTCAAAAGATTTCATCTTGAACTCTTGAAACACACAAATAGTAGAGGTCTTTTCTAAAACGATGATCATTGAGTCAAACTGAAACCTATTTTTCAACCAAAAATTGCTTATACTATGCCTTTTGTGTTTAAAGGTTTCATCCTACATTCTCTTTCCATCAATAGTTGAAATTTGTGCTTAACATTTGATTTGCTACTAAAAAAAAAACAATAAAAGTAGATACCTTTCTTAATTACTATGCCCTTTTAATCCAAAACAACAAGGGGAAAAAATGAGATCAGGGTGTTGCCCCAAATGCAAAAGTTTAGCAGTTCGCTGTACCTATTAGGTCTTAATTTGAGTCAGCCTTCTTATGCTACATCGTGGCACCTATTTCTCTAATATCAAGACTCTGCTTAGGAAATGTTGCACTAGCAGACTACTGGAAAGATCTGTATAGAAGCTTTTCTCATCACCAATCTCCTCTCTTTGATTAAGAGTTAGGAACTCAAATCTTTTGTCAGTGACAAGATGTCAGATGGAGTCAGAAAAAATAACTCAAATTACTATTAAAGAGTAAACATTCTATTAACCTTCACATTGTAGATGTAGCTGGAAAGATGAGCAGTTTTTCTGCTGCTGCTAGGAGGTTTTTAGCTGTAGGTTTCTAGTCCATACATACACTGAAAAAAGATCGTCAGGCTTTCTACTGGTCTGTAAAAAGGCTAGACTCATCTGCTAGGATTTTGGCACCTGCAAATCTGGGAGCAATTTATTTGCCCTAACCAAGTGGTTAAACTTTAAAATATTTTTAAATTATTTTAAATAATTCTTATTCCTAAACTGTGGTCAATATTACTTGGTATGCGATTACCACATCGTACACAGACTGGTTAAAACTTTTGTTTAGGAATTCTTATGTTCAGTCAAGTGTTATAGATTATATTTTGTCACTTGACATTTGTCCATTCCTTCTTTTCTATTTCCATCGACATATGATCTGTGCTTTGCAATTTTTTGAGTATTCTTCTGTATTACAATTGTATTAGTACATTTCAATTTATTCCCCACATCCACTTAACAAAAAAATAACTGGGTATTAGTAAAACATCCTTTTACAATAGATACCTGTTGTATCCTGCATCTGTTTAATCCAACAATAAACAATTGCTTCCAGCAGCATTTTAATGCGATGTTTTTAAGTAGTCCACGCAATACGTCTTTGCATGTCATATAATTGTCTGTATTTATATGACTAAGCAACTAGTTACATTAAATATCTATTCACTTACCAATAAAACTTGGTAAATGTTTTGTACACTTTGTAAGTATTTGCCTAATGTATTCTTTTCTTGCTAAATGAGACAATAATTGCAAAATACGTTCACTTGAAATGTCACTATCCTCCACTCAGTTTCGGGCCTTTCTTCAGACTATTGTTCTGTAGCAAGAATGGGTGTTACAATTTTAGAGTTACGTGAGATTTTGAAAGGGTTTGAAGTACGATGAGGCCTCAGTTTTGGGGGGAGTTAGCATTCTGAGTTACTTTAGAAAATTTCATAAACTCTTTTCTTCAAAAGCCATTGTACATATAAATGGGCTTTTTGATGCTTACTGTTGGTATAGGAATAACAGCATAAATAAAAGCCTATTTTGCAAAGTACTACCTGTGTATTATGGAGTTCTAGAGGATAACAATGCATATCCTTTAACAGTTAGGTTTATTAAAATAGTGCAGAGAATTTCTCTTCTTGAAACAAAACTTTGGTCTCAGTGAAGTCTGGGCCTGATTTGAGTTTATGTAGCATAGGCTATTTATTGGTTTATGTTTGAGACTGTCTTTGGAGCTCCTAAAGCCTAATATTCTTTCAAAAGTCTCAAATCAGTTACTCAAATTTTGAACAAAAATTACTTGGTCTCATTAAGATTCATTAAGTACTCAGCTATTCTTAATGTTTCATCTTTCACCAATGTTATAAGTCATAGTTTTTAACAAATGTAAATTATTTTTCTTGGTTCTGTAGCTGGTATACTTTTTTTTCCTGGAATCTAAAGCAGTTAAGATGTATGCACCCTGCAATTTATATATAAAAGCTTGAAAATAGGTATATTTATTGGCAAAAATTGGTGCTTATTGGGGGGGATTCAATTTCTTATCAGAAGATTAATTATCCAATTTTTGAGGTTACATAGGGAAATCCATGCAAGATCTTAAATTGTTTTTAGATCAACGTGATGCATACATTTTAAAACTGCATCTGCATAAAGGATTTTATGACTAAAACTGCTTGTTTTTCTACAGACTTGTTTGGTGTTTCTCAGCTTGAAGAAGATCTACGATCATTGTTGATCCCTTTCTTGGCGTAAAATTATTGAAGTGACATTTGCCTAGCTTTCTAGAGTGAGCTTTCTTTTCAGACATCTCTAAAGTTTGATTCATAATAGACAAGCTATAGTTCAGCAATGTCCAAGTCATTCCACCAGGCATCTCTAAATAGGGATTCCCAAGGTCATGGACGTGACCTCTCTGCAGGAATAGGCCTTCTTGCTGCTGCTACCCAATCTTTAAATGTGCCAGCATCTCTTGGAAGGATGAACCAGGGTACTGCACGCCTTGCTAGCTTAATGAATCTTGGAATGAGTTCTTCATTGAATCAACAAGGATCTCATAGTGCACTGTCTTCTGCTAGTGCATCTTCCCATGCCTTACAGTCTATATTTAACATTGGAAATAGAGGCCCACTCTCTCTGTCTTCTCAGCCCCGTGGAGATGCAGAGCAGGCCACTAATATTCTGGCCAGCCTTGGTCTGTCTACTAGAGACTTAGATGAACTGAGTCGTTATCCTGAGGACAAGATCACTCCTGAAAACTTGCCTCAAATACTTCTGCAACTTAAAAGAAGGAGAGCTGAAGAAGGTCCTTCACTGAGTTATGGTAGAGATGGCAGATCAGCTGCACGGGAGCCACCATACAGAGTTCCTAGGGATGATTGGGAAGAGAAAAGGCATTTTAGAAGAGATAGCTTTGACGATGGTGGTTCTAGTCTCAACCGAGTGGTTGATTATGATCATGGAAGTCGTTCTCAAGAATCTGTATATTATGACAGAATGGATTATGAAGATGACAGATTAAGAGATGGAGAAAGGTGTAGGGAGGACTCTTATTATGGCGAAACTTCGCATAAATATCGTAAATTTGACAGTGAGTATGACAGACTGAGTCGTGCCCCTGAGAGATCCCTCTTTGAGAAAAAAAGAGGTGCTCCACCAGATAGCAATATTGAAGACTTCCATGGACTCTTACCGAAGGGCTATCCCCATCTGTGCTCTATCTGTGATATGCCTGTTCATTCTAATAAGGTGAGTTCAGCATCAGATGCTTGTTTTTCTTTACCTTGTAGTCCCTATTGCTTGTTTCTTTGCCTCAATTTCTATGTTCTAAATACTTATACAAAGGTCTCAAAAGAATTTTAAGTGACAAAGCCACTTAATTTCGGGGCATCATTAGCAAATCATGAAACCAGGACTTTAATATATTGTTTCACCTATATTGCTTAAATCCAGGCCAATTACCATCTAGTCTACTTATATTTTGCATCTCTTTACTTGATTTGGGGTAACCTTTCATTTTATTTTGCAGTTATTCTGAGACTAGATTTCAACATTTCTTCCCATCTGTCTTGATTGCTAATTGGTTCTGGTTAAGATACTGTCCTTGCACATTCAGTTTTTTCTTCTTGTCCATTGTCTGAGAAATACTTTAATGGAGGGTCCTGGAACAAATTTGTAGGGTGATAGCATTTTTAAACTAATTCATTCTTTTTAAAATTCACTTTAAAAACTATTTTCATGCTATGGCTGAAACCTCTCATTTTTTCCTTCCTTTTCGCAACCTTCTTAAAGACTTTAGGCTCACTTTTTGTTACACATATTGCGTCTGTCCCTTTTTAGAAAAGTAAACAGATTACTGCTGTTGTACTGTATATCATGTTCTTATTGGCAGTGTCTGTTTAGAAAAGATCTTTTAAAAAGTTTTGATCAAACATCGTTCTTATTTTTAGAATGTAGGTCTGAAACCAAACAAAAGTGTGGCTTATTCATATATTTCCTAATTGTTTTACAAACGGGCCCTCTGTTGGCAATGGGAAACTAAAACTGAATATTATTACTGTTGTTACATTTTTTTTCTTTTCAAAGCATATTGTCAGAAATCCAGGTAAGAGTGCACATTGTGTGCTTAAAATGATTTCCTTGGTTATTACTAACACTTTCTTCACTATTGTCCTTTCTCTTAAAAAAATACCTTGGTGTATGCAAAATCGTTTTCAGACTAGTGAAAAATGAAATATTGTTTGTTCATCTGAAAATTCTCCACTTGATTCTTCTATATCTGAAACTTTTTTTTCTTACCTTAATACAATATCTTTGCGAACCTCTGTGATCACATTGTTTTAGTAATATACAGGAGTCATTACCAGCCTTAATTGTACTTGTGCCAGATGTAGCTTCTCTGCTGATGCAGATTGATCAGTTTCGCACATTTTGGCCCACAAGGCTCTCTGATCTACACACACTGCCTTGCAAGTTAATGCATTATTGGCTGTATTCCATGAAACAGGATGCACATCATCCCAACCAAATGGGTATGCAGTCTGTTGTGACACTTGGGATCTTACTCTTTTTTTGTGTGTTTTACATAGTGTTGCTTATCCCATGTGGACATACCATGATGGGCGTGTGCATACATAAATACCATTGAGGTCAATCTCAAATTAATCAGGTTTCTAAAAATCAGTTCTATAAAACACCAGCAATAGGACAGTTCATAATAATGGTGATTATATAGTTGTCTCCTGCACTAAAATCCTGTTGTATTGTTCCAAATAGAATCTCTTGTTTCCTTCAGTTTATTAAATTGTTACTTTATTTAGAATATTAAATATGCTGACATGATACATTTAGTATTTTCAACTATTAATTTTTGGCTGAAGTTTAAAACTTTTACAGTTTTGATTAAAACAAACATCTTAATTGAAATATGTCATTATAGCTTGTAAGAAAAAAGACCCAACTGAAAAAAGGTGATTCTGTAAACAGTTAAAAATAACCTGTAGAATTCACGTGCAATTGAAAGGAAAAAAAATCTAGTCTCCTTTTTATTTCTCCTTAAATGTTTCTAGTGCAATTTCAAATTGAAACAAGCTATGCAAGGAACATAATACATTATTATGTATTATAATAGAAAATATTATACAAAATCTATTATCTTACTTCACTGTGTTGTTTTCTGTAATTTGAAGTTTTCACTAATGTTTTTATTAAGAAAATATCAAAGGCATATTGACATTTCCCCATTATTGAGGACAGCCTTTCCTGACTTAATGAATTTCAAAACCAGTGGCCAGGGTGGTTAAAAATATATTTCTTTGTAACTTTAACCAGATAATCTCATCTTTGTGTTAGTTTAATGACAGTGTTTTTAAATTGTATATTTACTGTGCTTGGATAACTTGCAAGCATTTATAGTCTAGCCATATCAATTTTCCCTTCCGATATTTTAAGGACTCTAGATGTATAATAATACCTTTGCCCCTATGATTAGAAACAAGGAACTGATTAATCTGTTCAAAATTTTAGAAGATTTGATTTTGGAAGCATCCCACCTCTTGGCTCAATGTATGTGATCCAAAAATATTAGAGGAGCCCAGCAAATACTTTATTGAAATATAATTTCTGATTCATAATGCTAGACTCCATTTTAACCATAGTAATATAGTTTGACAATAAAAATAAAATTAATATTTGGTTCTAAAATTATCATTCAGCTCCACAATCTAGTGAATATTTTGAGTCAGTCAAGGTAAGTGTAATTCATAAACACTTACTTTAGAGCTATAAAAGAGGCTTTCAAACTAATAAAAGAGAATACTTGTAGTTCAGGGTTGAAATGAGGGATCCTTGGTGCTCTCTGAGCTTCGTTTTCTTGCAGGTGTTTTATTACCCAGACTAGTAACAACATCAGTGCTAGTACTAGAGCACCAAGGATCCTTTAGGCTTTAAAATTATTTGGATTTATTTTATTTCTGATTAGGAAAATAAGGTGGAAAAATCAATTACGTTCTTCTTGCAGAATATCTCCGTAGCCACATATAGCAAAAGTAATTTATAGGATTTGCACAAGAATGCATTAGAAAAACAGTAAAAACAAACAAACCAAAAAAGATCTTTTATTGGGTTCTTCTGGTTTGTGAGTGAAAATGTTTATTCTATGACTTGTCTGCTGGAACTGGTAGTATTAGGAAGAGCATCTTACTTCAAGAGGTGAAGGAACTTTTGAGTTTAGCTTTATTTTTGACTACATAGGTGCAGCCATATAGTTTTCTTGATAACAGTAGAGAAGTTTACCATTGGTGGCTTCTGACATGCTTTTCAAGTTCAGGATTTAGCCTGTAGATCTGATATATCCCATGGCTTGTCATTTGGCTAAAATAATTTTTAAATTAAAATAAGGATAAGATTCGCTGGATTATAATTCTGCAGTTGGTCCCAGTTCTGTGCTTGCGGAAGCACTCAGTAATTTACTTTAAAACAGTAGCTTTGCAATCGTGAGGACAACATTGAAAAATAATAAAGTAGTTATTCTGCAAAGGTAAGGTGAAACGGGACTGTTTGGTTTTATTTTTTCTTTTATGCTGACAATTTTTGGAGCCAGTAATATGAAGAAAATTATAAAGTGAATTGATTTTATGTAGATGTTAAAACAAATTTAGAAAACAAGCTAGAGCTAATTGCAGATAACATCTAGTATTTAATATTCTTAATATTAAAACCAATAATTGAACTTTAAGGGTGTAACTACAGTATTTGTCCTATCCTGAGTCCCTTGGCTGGGACGATGTGTGTACTGGCCATTATGAAGGGTTGACTTTTAGATGACTGCTGCTTTTGGTAAATTATGATTTAAAAAGCAGGATCAAACAACCTGTTTTCTCTCTCTTCCCCCCCTCCCCCACCAATTATCTTGAGGTTCAAATTGTTCTATTTGGTTGAAGGACAGATTGCTGGATGCGATTAGCAGAGCTGTACATATAATGTACATTTAGGGTTTAATATATTTTTCTACAAAACTTAGAATATTAAACTTACAAGTTATTGTGTATGCAGCGATGATTTAGCAATGGAAAACATTTTTCTAATAACATTAAAAAATGTTTACCAATATCTCTAGCTACTGTTGTATTGTCCTGAACTCCCTATACACGCTCCTCTTGAGAAATACTCTCACACCCAAGATATTACATGGCAAGTTACAGCTGACGCAGATCGAGTAATACTTTGCTGTTACATTTTGCATATGCAGAAGTATTTTGCACTAGGCCCAGTTGAATATCTTGAAATAACTTGAAATTGGATTATAAACAAAAGGTGCATAAAATGCATGTTTCATCTCTTGGAAGGACTTGAACTTAAATTATTTCATGATAAATTACTGTGCAGTACATGAAACTCAAAATAGATTTTTGTTTGGATGGCAGTTTCTGTACCTATGTAATGATAGCATAAAGCAAAATCTTCTGTATGTGTTTACATAATATTCTAGAAATGATGTTTCTGATCATCGCAACTTTGTACTTCTGCAGGAGTGGAATCAACATATCAATGGAGCAAGTCACAGTCGACGTTGTCAACTTCTCCTTGAAATGTATGCATTTGAACACATAATTTTTTCATAATTGTAATATTTTGCTTGAAAATATATCATTTACTTTAAAACGTAATATAATCTTGGATTGTATTATGATAATAAGCTTTTTTTAAAAAAACTGATTGCTTGTACACAGATTTGAAAGTTGCTACTTGTTATATTTAATTGGGCCTTTTTTGACCACATACTTTTGATATGTTTAACTGTTTGATCCTGATCCTTTGGCAAATCTGCTGAATTGCATGACCACAGTATTGACTTCCATTCCTCTCTCCTGTCCACTGATTCAATAAATTGTCATATTTTATTTCAATCTACAAACTAATGTTGACATTAATAAGACTTTTCTATAATGACTGTATAAATTAAAATGTATGGGAGCTTTCAATATGCATGTCGTAGAATCTGGAATTTAAAGTAATATTTATAGATGTCTTTAGAAAAGATATATTGTTTAGATATAATTTGATATAATTCAAAATTCACTATTTTTAAATTACTGAGAATATTGGTGTTGGCTCTGAAATTAATGATCAATTTATACTTATTTATTCTTTTAAAATTTTGGGCCTCAGATCCAAAATACAATGCATGGTATTTCTGGTCCCAACAGTTAGGTTCCAGAGAGTGATTCATCTGACTATTTCTTTTTAAGATACTGTGAATGGAATCCTGATAACGACACTGGACATGGATTGTAAGTAAAGCTTGCTTTTTCCCATTTAAAAAAATGGCACAAGAGAAATCACAAGGAGAAAATGTTATTACCAAATTATCCATCTGTTGCATTTTTCTTCATTCCCTTCTGTCCTACTTATTTTTTTGTTTCAACTGAAATATTTTAATATTTAATGCTTCCTTATGACAGAACACACTCACTGTTCTTTTTTGTTTGGGTAGGGGCATACACAAACATAAATACAATCTCATTTCTCTCAATGTCTAAAACATGCATTAGTCATTGAGTGGTTTATATTTTGCATTAAAAATTCATGCTTTTCTAATGTGCACCTTTTTGAAATTTCTCTGATTAAGTTTGTCCAGTGTCACATTAGAGACTTCGTAGATTATGTTTTCGTACAAATTGAAAGCAGTATAGGTTAGAATCTACATTGATAAGCTATTTGAACTTTGCTTCTATTTCTTACATTTCTAATTCTAGGGACATATTAGAAGTATCTTTCTGAGGTTCAAAAAAAATTTGATAGCTTTATTATCTGACATCTGTGTTGCTTACTATTCAGTCATTTTAATATTACCTGCAGATATCAAACTATGGGAATAAATTGTTATTGATGTGTTACTGTTTATTTTCATATATATATGATTTCTTATAACTATGTGCATAAAGCTGAATGGGAGGTTGTGAAAGATAATTTTCCAAAACAAAAGATCTATTTTGTGTTTGTGTCTTTTAGGGGTGATCCTTTTATGCTGCAGTCAACAAATCCAGCCCCAGGAATTTTGGGGCCACCTCCACCTCCATTTCATCTGGGAGGGCCACCTGTTGGGTCAAGAGGTAATAAGATTAAATCAGTTTCTGTCAGGGCTATATATCAGGATGTAATCATACAGTGAAGTCAAATCATCCATAGTAGAACTTTTTAAATTTAAAAAGCTGACTATGAATGTCAAATAGATGTTCAGTATGCATCCTGATAACATTGTCACCTGACATTTGCAATATGTTTGTTCATATTAGATAAATACTATATGGAATTGAAGTGTGATTGAGTGGATATTACTTTGAGTTATATTTCTTTGATGTGCTAAAATTTAAGATATATTCTAAGTCACACTGTTTAAAGTTCTGCATTATCATGTGCCACAAAGTCATCACTCTTTTCTAATCAACTATATTTTTCTCTTACACTATTTTGATAGCTGGAAATGGAAACATGCAAGGACCTAGACACATGCAGAAAGGCAGAGTGGTTAGTATTCAGTTCTCTGTAAAATTAATTTACATTTAAGATTTTTATTCAACAATTATTTTTATTTGAAATGAGTACTGCATTTTATGAAAAAGATTATCCACTATCTGGATTATCAGATGGATTATTATCAAATCACAGTTACATGCCTGTAGGGCTGTGCAGCTATACTAAATGTGAGCTGGTTGCCAAGCATCTAAATTGTCATATAACTGCAGGGATGCTGATGTTCATAAGTACAAGAACCAGTCATAAGTTCAAGACATTACTAATGGCTTTAAAATCAAGGACTCCCAATAGCATGTTCAATGGAAGACTGTTCCATCTTGTGAAATTCAACCCTATTTTGCCCAGATAAAGATTGCCCTGGCAGCATGTAACTGCTCTTGTGGGCAAGGTGACTTGGTATCCCCATCCTGTGTCTCTTCAAGATTCTGTGTCCAATATTAGTAGTTACTAACGAGTGCATTTGCAAAGCTGGTTTATGATGCAAACTGGGTAACACTTGTAAGTGGTGTACATTTCAATTTAAGGCAGGAATTAAATGAGCATTTTTGTTCCATTGCTTTTATTGACTTGCTTGTTACAAAATTGCTTAAAATTTGCTTCTGAACTAAGATTAGAAAGTTCATTTTTATGTTCATTTTATTGAATATTTTGGTTATTACTGCTGGCAATTAACAGGAGACAAGTAGAGTTGTGCATATCATGGACTTTCAGAGAGGGAAAAACCTGAGATACCAGCTACTACAGCTTGTTAAACCATTTGGAATCATCACAAATCATCTCATACTGAACAAAATTAATGAAGTAAGTATTAGTCCTTTAATATGATGGAATATTTTAGCATCAATGCTTTTTATTGGCCATCAGTTTCTTAAGCAGTATATAAATTAATTAAAAGACAAGGTTTGACTGAAACAAGTATAACTAAGAGAAGGAAGCATATATTGAGAAAGACAGATCTGAAGGATACCATATGTCACTTAAAAATGTTTACACACTTGAAAGAAAAAAAATTCTCTACAAGACCATGACTTTTAATGTATATTTGTAGCAGTAAAATAACAATATTGAAAAAGTCTTTCCTTGATTTTTATTCTTGCTCATCTTTTTTTGGGAAAAAAAAAACAAACCTCCATAACTTATCTTTGTTTTATTTTAGGCATTTATTGAAATGGCAACCACTGAAGATGCACAAGCTGCAGTAGAATATTATTCAACAGCACCAGCCCTAGTTTTTGGCAAACCTGTAAGAGTCCATTTATCGCAAAAATATAAAAGAATAAAGGTAAACTTTGTTTTCACATTTCTTTTCTAATGTTTAATCTTTTTATTTTATTATATTTCTTCCGATGTTAATACTGAACATTCAATATCGTGTATTGATGTTCTTAACTCTTCAGGAACCAGAAGGAAAGTCTGATCAGAAATTTGAGCCCCCAAAGCAACAGCTTGGTCGTGTGATCCATCTCAGTAATTTGCCTCATTCAGGCTATTCTGATAATGCTGTACTTAAATTAGCCGAGCCCTATGGAAAAATAAAAAATTATATATTGATGAGAATGAAGAGTCAGGTAATTCTTATAGTATTATCTCAGTAGAAATGTAGAATTAAAAAAAAAAGTTCTTGCATGTAGTGGTTAAGCATCTTTTGCCATCCCTTTGTTGTTGTAATTTAGGAAAATAGTTTTTAGCAGCTTTTGATCCCAGCATGCTTTATGTGCATATGAAAATTTAACCTGCCCACCAGAATTATATCCGTCTGCTTTATCTTTGCTTCAAGATATTCATAATTGATTTATGATGAAATGTTACCTAGCTTTGTCCCCTCAAAATCTGTTAATTAAAAAAATGTGAATTGAACTCTTGTATAATTTTTTCTATAGGCTTTTATAGAAATGGAGACCAGAGAAGATGCAGTTGCTATGATGGAGCACTGTTCCAACAAAGCCCTTTGGTTCCAAGGCAGATGTGTGAAAGTTGATTTATCTGAAAAATACAAGAGATTAATATTACGAGTAAGTACTTGAGCTAGCATAAGTTTGGATTCTTAAGTTCAGTAAATAATACGAAGAGTTTGATATACATAGCTGTTTAATGCGCATAGTGAAATAGGAATATGATTGGCTATTATTAATATTTGAAGTTGAATGAGAGACTTGTGTGGAGTTTGGAAACAAATGAGCAGAAATACCCACCGCACCCCATTCCAGTTTCTAAATCTTGACAAAAAAACTAAACCCTTTCCATCCCTCCAGAGGAAAATCCTATGTTAGTAGCTTTCAGATCCAGATTAGATTGCTTTAAGAACTACAATAAGATTCATTCAGAATTGCTGGTGTTAATTGATTTAAATATCTGGGGTTTCTATGTATCATGGAGTATATTTGTACTATTGAAATCCTTAATGTTTTGTTTCCATGTCTTAATTTGAAATATTGTTTCAGATTCCTAACAAAGGAATGGAATTGTTGAAGAAAGATAAACCAAGGTAAAATCCTTCGGTTAATTAATGTGCTGAAAAATATAAAATGTCCGAGATAATACATGTTCTGATGTCATAGATGATACATGCTCTTTTCCTTACGATATAGAAAAAGAGGAATCTCTCCAGATAGCAAAGACTCTGGAAGTGAAAAGAAATGTAAGACTGATGATAATGAGAAAGCTGAAACCAACAGTACTGAAGGCAAAGAGGACGAGAGAGAGGAGCCAGAAAGGTTAGATGCACAAGAGGGTGGACAAGAGGGTGGACAAGAGGAATCAAATTTACTCCTTGAATCTGAAGATGAATTGCTAGTCGATGATGAGGAAGCAGCAGCATTACTGGAGAGTGGCAGCTCAGCAGCAGATGAGACCGATGTTGCTAACTTGGCTGACACAACTGCTGAAGGAAAGGAGGCAGCTGAAGAAGATGGTGCAAAACCTGAAGACAATACTGCGAAAAAACTCAAAAAGGTAACATTACTAAAAGAAAAAAAAGTGTGTTTTAACCAAGAATAGTTTTCTTATTGTGTTTTTGCAAGTCAGAATGTTTAAATCTCAGTTTGAGAAAAGGTTTGAATTTTATGCCTACAAACAATTTTTTTCCTTGGCAATTGACCGTAAATCTGCATTGAATGTTGCCGTTATTGCACAACATAATGAACTTTTAAGTACCAGTAAAGTAGAATATTTGTAGCTCAGGCTTGAAATGAGGGGTCCTTGGTGCTCTGTGAGCTTGGTGGTTTCCTTACAGACATTTCATTACCCAAACTAGGTAACATCATCAGTGATAGTAAGGAGTGGGATTTGCTGTCAGTTTATGTTCTAGTGGCTTCCCCTGAACTTTAAAGTAGTTCAGTAAAGAATTTGAGTATCCTACCTACTTACGTTATTCTAGCAAACAAACAGCATCTGAAAAAGGTAAATTGATACAGTATTTTTGCACAACAGTTGTTTTTGGAACTGAGCTAAAGCAGGAAAACGTTTTTTGAGACAGTTATAAACCTTGAATGCTTTCTGTATGAGACAGTAAAAAAAATTAAAATGGAAATTTCATGCCAAGAAAGGATTGACCCCAAAAATATTTTCCCTTCTGGCATGCATGAGTTATCAATTTCTTTATGCATAAAGTTTTAAATCCTTGTTCAGGTAGTCCTCAACTTATGACCATAATTGAGCCAAAATTTATGTTGGTTAGTGAGACATTAAGTGACTTTTGCCCCATTTTATGACTTTTCTTGTCACAGTTGATAAGTGAATCGTTGCAGTTAAATTAATAACATTTTTAAGTGAATCTACCTTCCCCTATTGATATTAGTTTGTCAAGAAGGTCGTAAAAGGTGTGTACATGATCTGGGGACCCTGCAACCGTAATAAATATGAACCAGTTGTCAAGCATCTAAATCTTGCTCACATGACTATCAGGCTGCAATAAATATGAAAAATGATCATAAGTCACTTTTTTTAGTGATGTTACTTTGAACAGTCACTAAAAGTACTGTTGTAAGTCAAGGACTACCTGTATTGGCATCTTCAACTGCCTTGTTTATAATTTGATATCTAAATATTTTAATCATGTTGGTTTTAAAAGGAGGATACGTTGTTTCAACAGCGACATGTAGGTAATTTCCCAAGAAGCATGAAAGGCTTTGTCACTCTTGATGAAGTTGGTGATGAGGAAGATGCAGATCACCAGAAACAATATAAAGCTGGCCTAATGAAATTGGTTATAAAAACTGAGGACAATTCAGCTGAAAAAACAGATGAAATGGAGCAGGAAGATGAGACATTTGAAAATGGCACTAAAACAGAGAAACTGGAACCATCTGAAGGGGCAACCAGCACAGTGACAGATGAAAAAGATAACACTACCATGCAAGAAAATAAGACTGTTCATGATGAACATAGAATTGGACCATATCAGCCAAATGTTCCAGTTGGTAAGAATGGTTTTCTTTTGTATAATAATATACTGCAGATAGATAGATGGACACACGCACGCACACACACTCAAAAATGCTGGATACTTTCTCTCAGAAAGCCAATAGATGCTTGAATATCAATCTTGTAATATATGCAAATAATTGTTGAGACCTTTTAAATGTGTAATAGAATGGTTGTATTAAAAATAAATAAATAAATAAAATAAAAATATTTGGATCTGTAGATTTGGCTTTTAAAAGGTCATTGATTTACATTTAGAATGTAACTCCTAGCCCTATGATTCTGTGATCTTGACATTCCAAATAGTCTCTGTTGAATTTGCAACTTCCTTATTTGTGCTCTATATCTAGGTGTGAATTACGTTGTCCCCAGAACTGGATTTTATTGCAAATTGTGTTCCTTGTTCTATACTAACGAAGATTCTGCGAAAAAAGTTCATTGCAGCAGCCTTGCACATTATCAAAAGTTGAAGGTGAGGCAAAATTTATTAAGATGTACCCTTTTGTGTTTCATGCACTTTTTAAGATTTTTTTTTTTTAATAGATAGCATTTAGGAATGTAAAAAAAAGTACTTTTCCAGGAATGAGAAATCTGGAGAATTCTACTTCTGGAAAACTGCTAGAACACTCACTGTAATGGTAAAGCAATATGATCTAAAAGAGGAGCAATATATACAATAATACAATTCATACCTGCATGTTTAAAAGAAAAGGTCAAATGAGAGATTTGATGCCAGTATGTTTGTTTTGTGTTGCATTTAGTGAAGGTCTGCTAAAGATAGAATTGTTCACAATGGTTATGAATAAACTCAGTGAAGTCTTAATTGAAATAAGTAACAGTGTTAAACCTTGGTAATGTCAAGTATATATGTTACCTCAGATGTAATTTTGCTGAGTCAGGCATTACAGTTAAACATGCCTTGTTACTTAACAAACTTTGATTCAAGTCTCTTCTGTGTTACAGAAACATATGGAGAAAATGGCTGAAGATCAGAAACTAAAAGAGGCTTAAACAAAAGGGGGGAAAGGCATGCCAATTTAAGAAATTTTTTTTTATTTTTTTTGCTAATCTCAATGCAGTAAAATTGGGAATGCTATACTACATAGATCTTAGTGAAATAGAAGTTTAATTCTGTGTTGTGTTTAATGTTATAGCAAAATATACATTGTCAGATCTTTGCTAAAAAATGGGACAATATTCATCATTTCTGTGCAGATTCAATCTTGCGGTACTGACAGCTGTTTCAGCAATTGAAGACCACAGAATGTCATCCCCATTAAACTTTTCAAGGTTCACATTCAGTTAAATATAAACAGTTACTATTTTTACCTGCAACATTCCACATTCTAATATAAGTCCAACTGATATTATTCAAGGGACTTGCATTATTTCATTTCACTTTTGAGAATATTTATCAAAATTGTGTGGTTTTTTTTTAAAGTGGAAATGCTTTTTGTTGATCTATTAGGTAGTGAACAGGAAAAGTGATAGCCAGCTTTTAATAAATCTTGTGTTTCTCTGAGTCATTGATTTTCTGTCCTATTTTAATAGGAAGTCAACTCTTGCTCTTCTGACCAGTATTATTTTTCTGGGTTCTTGCTTGCAATTGAATTTAGTACTTTTTCATACATCTTCAGTATAAGCAAAAGCAACATTTGAACCATACATTGTAAATAGTTTTACTTTTTTATGTTTGTACTTCAGCTCTAATCCTAGACCAATTACTAACATATAATTGGACATGCTTCAAAGTATCCTGCCTAGAATTGGAGCATACATCTTGAGATTGGTTTCATCCGAGGATTGTGCTTTTGATGTAGCTTCACATAGCTAATATGAGTAGCAGTTTATGTGTAAATTGTTTTATGTTGTTATCACTTAACAGCTTACATATATGTGAATTCAAGTTATTATAGTGTCAAACCAATAAACCAAACCAATCGAATAAACTAAGCCTTGCTTCTGTTTAAGAAACAATTTTTGGGTTTTCATTGAGATTGAAAAACAATAAGTTTCCACAAAAAATGACAACGTAATGTTCAGCAAACATGAAGAACCTGTGGTCTTCCAGAATTACTGCTTCCAATATTACCATTGCTCATACATGCAGGAGTTTCTGGGCTTTGAAATTTTGATATTATAGTTAAATGTTGTCCTGGTAATTTGGATCAACAATTTTATCACTAAGCAGTGCAGTTGTAAAACATAGCATCACATGGACACATTGCTTAGCTGTTTCAATCCTGGCAATCTCTTGATGTGATTGTTAAGTGAAAATCATGGGTCATTAAGTAAGCAACTCTTTGTGACTTTCTGCCAGTTTCCAACAGGCAAAGTCAGAGGTAAAGCCAGCAGGAACTTGTGAGTCCTTAGTAGGTTGGCAGGTGAGTAAATTGGTGCCATGGCCTGGTGTGAGCATAGCTCCACATTCACTCACTCCTGCCGCCCCCAATATCTCTTGCCATCTAGTGGTGATGATGGAAGACATCAACCCTGGCCTTTAGCAAAGCCCCAGCTGCCCCAGATCCATGGTGCAAAGCTGCACCCACCTCAGCCCAGACTAGTGCTTGAATATGAAGCTCCAGTTGGAGCTGTCCTCCATCCTGTGCTTCATTGACCCCAGCTGACTTTCACTTCTTGCTCCTGCCACTGAGAAGGTGCACTTGGCCACACCCTTTGTGACCTAGGCCCAGGAGACTTCAAGGTTTCAAGAAGGCTGCATGCAACCTTGGGAAGATGTGTGCATGTGTGCTCAGCAGCTGCTACATGAAGGGCCATGCTGAGCATCCCTTGTCAGCAGGCATAAGAGGACAGTGAAGCTCTCAAGAGGTGTGGAATTCAGGACAGCAGGAGCTATTTAGTGAAGAGTGCCAAAAGAGCAAAGAAATGGAGTGGGATGTGGGAACATACAGTCAGTGGGGATTATTGAAGCACATCCCATAAATATAGCTAGGTAGGCAAGCACCCAAATTTTGATGCCGTGCACCAAATAATTGTATGAACATGTGACAGCAGTTCATTATTTAGCCTAGCCTAAGAAATCCCGACTGATTTTGAGATCCCTGCTGAGGATTTTCTTTCATTATTGAGGGGAAAATTAGTGTAGTTGTGTACTTTTGAAGAATCGGTTGGACTCTAGGATCAACTGTAAAATCATTACTATAACCCTTTACCCATAAATATATTTAATATGTGCATTTCTAAAGCCATTACAAAACCATTGTGAATGTACAGAATCACTGCAGAAAAGCAGGATGTCATGGAGGGCAGTGTTAAGGAAAAATGGATTTTAGAAATACTGGAACTACTAGGGACTAAAAGGGGGAAACCTATTTTTGTTAATTTTATTGTTTTTAAATAAACGAGACAAGGAAAAAAATGTTGGAAGACAATAAATTGCTTCCAACACTGAGCATAAATGAATATACTAATTTTCACCTTTAAACATTACAAACACAGGTAATCCTTGACCTATGACCACAACAGAGTCCAAAATTTATGTAACTCAGACAGTGAATTTCCTCCATTTTATGACCTTTCTTGCCATAGTTGTTAAATGAATCACTGCAATCGTTAAGTTAGTAAAGCCCTTGTCACACTGCACCAACGGATAGAAAGAGGATGTAAAACGGAGAAAAACACTTGCCATCCGTTGGTTAACGCGATGCTTCTGTTCTGTACTCACTGCCTCCGTTTTGCTTCTTCTCTATCCGTCCAGCATCCGTCTATTGGCATTTCATCCGCTCAGAAGGTTTTGAGCTGCTCAAAAATTTTGAGCGGAAAATGTATCCAATGCATCCATTCTGCATCCGCTAGGCATACGGGGAACATCCGTTATGCATCCGCTACATCCGCTAGGCATCCGCTGCGCATCCGCGCAACTCGCATCCGCTCCAGCGGTAAATGGACGCAGGGAGGAAGCGGAATGGATGCGCAGCGTTAGTAGCATGCACGGAGAAAGGATGAAAGCAGATGCAGCTACGCATCCGCTACGCATCCGCTCTGCATCCTCTACGCATCCACTCTGCATCCTCTACGCATCTGCTCTGCATCCTCTACGCATCCGCTCTGCATCCGCTTCCATCCGCTAGGCTTCCATGGAGCATCCGCTTTCCATCCGCTCTGCGTCCTCCCCGCGTCCGTTCCTTTCCGTGTTATCCGCTCTGCTTATGCAAATTTTTGCCCCTTTTGAGAGCGGATAACAACGGAGGGAACATTTTTCTCCGCTGTGTACTTTTTACAAACGTTTTGCATCCGTTGGGCACTGTGACAGGGCCTTAACACGGTTGTGAAGTGAATCTGGCTTTCCCATTGACTTTGCTTGTCAGAAGGTGGCAAAAGATAAATTGCATGACCCTGGAACAATAAATATGAGTCAGTTGCCAAGCATCTGAATTTTTATCACGTGATGGGGATGCTGCTGTGGTTATAAGTGTAAAAAACAGCCATGTCATTTTTTTCATTGCTGTTGAAACTAAATAGTCACTAAACAAACTGTTGTAAGTCAAGGACTACTTGTAAATACTTCTCATAGCTAGAACTTTTTTCTACACAATCCAGAAATCATTTTTTCAATCCTAGTTAAAGCATATTGGGAGTTAACAAGTAATATCAAATAGTTCAGCTATTGTTCTGACCCAAGCCTTGCTCAAATCAAACAAACACAAAGTATGTATGAAAGCAAACATTTTTAATACAGCACTGAATTCTGTGCATTCACAGCCAAGAGTCATTCAAAACTAATTGTTCCAGATAAGAGCAAGCCTTTTCAAGGTTAAGAACGGCTGCCGAGAACAAAAGACTGATTGCAGATAAAAATCCAAAGCCAGAACTTTGAAAAAATAAATCGAAGCAGAGCTTCAAGAAGGACTCTTAAGTAGAAAGAACTTACTTGCTTCCTGCAAAGAAGCCAACCCCGAAGGCTGGCTTTTATCCCTTATGAGAGAGGCCATCACTTTCCAACCTTACTCCTGAGTTGCTTGTGCTGCAACTCAGCTTCAGCAGCTCTTTCCTTCAGGCAGCCCTGCGCACGTGTGCACTGAGCACAGGCTCCCCGAGGTTCTCTTCGTCACTGCTGGCAGACTCCACAACCTCCAAAGGCAGGACCCCACTTTCTGATAGTGCTGGCCCCATCCCTGCATCACACGCAGACCCCTCATCCTAGTCCTCCCTCTCAAAGACCTCAGCCATCCGCACCTGCTGCCGGTGAACCACAACAACTATAGGCAGTAAGGTCAACAATAGGTAGTCCTCAACTTACGACTACAATTGAGCCTACAATTTCTGTTGCTAAGCAAGATATTTGTTAAGTGAGTTTTGTCCCATTTTGCAACCTTTCTTGCCACAGTTAAGTGAATCACCATAGTTAAGGTTGTTAAGTGAATCTGACACCATAAATAAGAATCAGTTGACAAGCATCTGAATTTTGATCACGTGATCATGGGGGATGCTGCAAAAGTCATAAATGTGAAAAATGATCATAAGTGATTTCAGTGCCATTGTAACTGAACAAACTGTTGTAAATCGAGGACTACTTGTCTATTTTATCTTTTTGTTCTGCACAATCTTGACCTCATTTCTATGGCATCACAGGCTTCAGATATATTATCACTTATTAGCATTTTATTGCTCTTCTGCCTGGTCCTTTAATTCCTTTTAATATCCATTTATAATTAGCAAGCCTTGGTTCCTAATATGGTTTTAGTTCCGTTTCAGTTGCTTCCCATGAGTATTATGCACTTGTTTTTCAAATCTTATAGCAAAAACCTAATATACCAAACCTCTCTGGTGTCCCGGTTCATTTAAAAACGTTCTGAAAACAAAATGTTTATTTTTGTTGTTTTGCTAATTGCATATTATTTTAAATTCCTAAGTTTCTGTTTCAACTTGTTTTTAATCCAGTGAAGAAGTTAAACTCACTAGGTGCCAAATTAAGCGCACAGTTTGAAAATCTCTAATATCCATAAAGCGGTTAAACTGAATAGTTCAGAAAGTGATTAAAAAGGGAGCTTGGTTTGGCTTGGTGTTTTTACAAAAGGATCTGCCACTGCTGAGAGCAAAGCTTATCATCTCCCTTGTTGCTCCCAGACCTCAAATCAACTACTGCTTTAAGGTCTCCTTGCAAAGGCCATTCAGAATATTCCTAGGCGATTTCCCAATCTCTGCTCCAGAGAGATCCAAAGAACCAGTCTACTTGTCAAGGTTTTGTTCTTCACAGCAACCATTGTTTCTCCTCATTCGTGGAGAAGTCTTCAGTCAGGCAGGAGCAGTTTATTTTTAAGAACTTAAAAGACCCCAGTTGGATTCATTACTCCTCTCCTTTGCTCTATTTGTGGTCTCGCTGTTTGATTAGTCTGTCAAATAAGTAAGATGGCTATAACTAAGAAGAATTCAACTGATGCTTGTAGGATATATCTGGAGAGGAAAAGTCAAAGAAAGCCCGAATTGAGAATTGGAAGAAAGTATGTGGAAGTTTGAATATATGAGGAGAACTGGAATCAAATTGTTTAAATTTGACACTAGTTCTTCATTCTTTACCATTAATGGCACACGCTCTTTGTCAGTTTTCAGATAGGACTATTTTTTTTAGTGGAAACACAATTAGCAGCCTAATTTTCTGGTATTGTGAATATGGTTGTCTTGTGTGTGATGTGTACTTAGCCTGCAATGAAACACATTAAATGTTGAAAATGCAGTGCATATATTAATAGGTCATATCAATTCCATTGCTTTTGTATTAAAAAAAATAGATCTTACATTTCTTTTGAAATGGGGTATTTGTACAGAACAGAAGAAAACATTTTGTATTTAAGTCAGCACGACCTTGTTCTTCACGGCAAATTTGAAATTTGTTTTTCCATGAAAGTAGACAGACTAAATGAAGAGAACCATGTAGCCTGAAGAAAAATTTATCAAGGACATGCTTTTCAAAAACTTGTTTATAGTAGATGCTTCAATAGAGAAGCATATAATAAAATCTCATTCTAGCAGAGCCATTTAAAAGACTACATGGGAAAGTCAAAATTTGTGTCCAAACATTACCTCAAAATAATAAGATAATAATGGGTTGTTTTTAACAATTTACATAAATTAGCATTCCAGTTCATATCATTTGTATATCTAATTATAAAGGATATGTAATATAATTTATGCCAATTAATACTGTATAAATTGACAGAAATGATACCACGCACTCCTAACCCTCATTAACAGTATGAACTATTTCCACAATTTTGCAACTAATGGGGGGTGGGGTATTGCAAAAATATAGAAGGCCAACATTACATTAGAATCAATGAATTGAGCTGTGACACTGCAAAGAATTTAAAATATAGTATCCTAGCTTAGTTTGCAAGTAAATAGCAGCTTTTTTATACGTAACTAAGAATTTGTCACTTCTGTACACAGTTAACCAATTTTGGTAGTCTGCCCAAGTGCATACATTTGATCTGGATACAACCCAAAGTGCACAAGTTCTAGGTACAGATATTCTGGAGTGGGAGGCAGGGGGGGGGGGGGGGGGGGGGGGGGGGGGGGGGGGGGAAGGCAAGCCAGGGGAAGTGACTAAAGGATAAGAAGACATTGGGAAGAGAAGAGGATTGTAGACTAATCAGAGATGCTTTGATTAAATTCAAATGCAAAAACTTAAGAGGAAGGAAGGGGTGAAGATTGGTGGCTTTGTGGGTGTACAGCCTAAAAGAGGAGGAAAGGCAAGAAGTATAGGAGTGTACATATGCTATAAGAGTCCTCTGGCTTTGTCTCATCTGAAACTTGGCAAAACCAAATTCTTCTGGGTTGTTTTTTTTTTTTTTTTTAATATTATCAAAACCTTACTGCCCATCTCACAGTTTGAAGCGACCAAACCAATTCAATATCTGTACCCACACCACATGACTGCTTCATTCATATAATGAAAATGCATTTTCTGTTTCAGGTTTATCCAGAGACTCATCATGATATGCAGAAAATACTATGTAAGGTGCCAAAAAAGAATTAAGTAGCGACCAAAAGAAATTAGATGCAGGAAATAAAAGGGAATTTTAACCAATTTTCGTTCATCCCAACATACTGTAATACACTGTATTTTGCAATACTGTACCTTTCTATCCTTGCCTTTTTTTTTTTTTTTTTTTTGAATGGGACCAATTGGTGATTATTTAGAGAGGAAACCTGGGAAGGAGGGGAGAGGAATTTGTTTAAAGGGAAAGGATAGATACTGGTTGTGTGAGGTAAAAGTTTTATGTTAATGCTCGCATTATATTGGTAATCCCTATTACAATTTTGCTTATTAATAGCTTTTAGAGATGGGTCTATCAAAAATGGGGGAAGATATAGAAAGAAGATGTGTTTGGTTTTATTTTAAGAAATAGTGACAAGTTCTTAATGTTGATTACATTGGCTGGGAATGAAGGGGGGAGGATTCTTTTTTCCCCCCTCTTTTTATCTTTTTGTTTTCTGCACCTTTTTTTCTTAATGTATTTGTTTTGTAGTTGTATAAGTTCTATTTTATAATATCCCTAATAAGATTTTTCAAAAAATGTTGAAGTTTTATTTTATTTGTTTGACTTATCAATCACTTTCAAGATAATACATATAAGAATAAACATGAGTATGAATACACGAAATCGGTACGCATAAATGGGGACAATAAGACAGGTATGGTAGGCACAATTGTGCATTTATGCATGCCCCTTATAGACCTCTTAGGAATGGGGTGAGGTCAATGGTAGATAGTTTGAGGTTAAAGGAGTGGGGATGAGAGGATGTAACAACAGAGTCAGGTAGCACATCCCAGGCATTGACCACTGTGTTGCTGAAGTCGTACTTTCTGCAATCAAGTTTGGAGCAGTTTACATTGAGTTTGTATCTATTGTGTGCTCTTATATTGTTACGGTTTGAAGCTGAAGTAATCATTGACTGGTAGCAGAGGTGGGATTCAACAGGTTCTGACCAGTTCTGGAGAACCAGGAGCGGAAATTTTGAGTAGTCCACAGAACTGGCAAATACCACCCCTGACTGGAGATTTTACAGTCTCCTTCCCCTGCCACACCCACCAAGCCACGCCCACAGAATCAGTAGTAAAAAAAATTGAACACTACCACTGACTGGTAGGACATTGTAGCAGATAATTTTGTGAACTACACTTAAGTCCAACTGTAGGTGGTGTAGTTCTAGGTTGTCCAAGCTCAAAATTTCAAGTCTGGTGGTTTAGGGTATTCTGTTGCGAGCAGGAGTATACTACTCTTCTCGTGAAATATTTCTGGACTCGCTCAATTGTATTAACGCCCAATATACAGTGCGGATTCCAGTCAAATAATGTCATGCCCGTCGAAATCCGAGGGGGAGGCCGAGCAGCTGACAGGGAGCGAGAGTGTGGCTCCACTGGCTGGGGAAGAAACTGGGGAAGGTCAAAGCAGGGGAGAGGTAGAGCAAGGCAGAGGGAATTCAGAGGAAGATCCAGGCCCTCCTCTTCTTCATCCTAGGGCACGCAAGGAGGAACAGAGAAGGGAGCAACATGAGTTACATGGCTTACCGGGGAGGAAAGGGCCTTGATTTCCTTCATTAGCTGCAGCTGGGAACACAGTATTTAAAAAGGGAGGCTGCGAACAGCAAATTGTTGAGAGCAAGTTGAGTTATCTAGTATTGTTGAGGCTTATCTGGGTTCCTGGCATCTTCCCAATTGTGTTTTGCCAGCCTTTCAAGTATGCAATTCCTTATCCTGCCCTGTCAAGTTAATTACTGCAGCATGGTTTGTGTGGATTTTTATTTACAATTTGTATGTACTTTGTTTTCGGACTGAATTTCCTCCATTTAAAGACTGTTCTTCGGAAAGTCTTATCCCCAGCTGAAGGTAACCTGGACATTGGAGGCAAAGTTTGAGGTATTAAAGGGACTTTTCTTACTTATGTGACTTGTTGCCTTTATGCCATGTCCCGGGTCATCACAGATGAGCTGTATTCGAGTATTGGTCTCGCAATGCCCTAGTTAGCAATTCAGTATTACCGGAGAAGCTTTGTAAGATTAGATTTAAAACTCTTAATGCCTTTTTGGCAATGCTGTGAGTTCTGGCGCTTTGGTCCTTTGATAGGAGTACTCCAAGGTCCTTGACAGAGTGAAGGTCAACGAGGTCATATCCGCCTAGCTTGTATTTGATGTACTGATTTTTTTTTTTACCAAAGTGTAGGACCGAGCATTTGTTGGTCAAGATTTGGAGTTGCCAATTGTTTGACCCTTCAGACATTAATCACTCACTGCTTATCACTCAGATGAGTGATTAATTGAATGAAAAGTTATCGCGTAGAAAAAGAAAGTCCAAAATTATATAGACAGAATTACAGAGGAAATCAAGAAATAAGAAGCATGAACCTGGGGAAATTCAGCACACAGTAAAAGTTGAAATAAATAAATATTAACATCTTAGGCACTGGGACATTGAAATGGACTGGAATGAGAAGATAATGAAATTCAGGACATGAAAAACAAAGACAAAGCTGTGCTCCCTTCATAATCGGGGACAATATAGCAAGGACACTATTTGGTTAAAATACAAACAATAACCAAAATAAAATATTGATTCGACTTAATGAACCGTTCAAAATGTTGATTATCCAAACCTGTGCTCCTGATGCAGAAGAAGAGTAGGTTGATTTTTTTACTTTTAAAGTGCTACATGGCATGAGACCCTTGTTTTTGAGAGATTACCTCTCCTTGGTGGCTCTCACCTGTCCCATCAGGTCTGACAGGAGAAGCATGTGAGGCTGCTATCAGCTACGGATGTGTTGGCGTACCTATGCCACGCGTGCCGAAAGTGGCACGCAGAACCATTTCCCGCAGCACACTAGAGGTTGCCCGGAAGACCCCCACTGCACATGCGCGTGCATGCTGCTGACAGCTGACTGTTGGGTATCTGGCATGCATGTGCAGGGGGTGGAGGGCGGGTGCGCATGAGACACAAGTGCAGGGATGTGCTGCGCACGAGGGAGCCGGAAAAGGTTAGCCACCACTGAGCTATGGAATTTTGTCCTAGAAGGAAGCCCTTTTCTGCCACAGCCTCCAACTTGTAGAACCTCAGTCTCCCTGAAGTATAGTAAAGCTGGCTCCAACCCTTTTGGCCTTCTGATGGCCCTCAAAACAAGGTTTTTTATCAATGAGCTTGGAGATCGCATGGTAGAGTGGAGCCTGTAGCATGGTTATCTGATTGTTAACTGATGCATTCTCTCTATGCTGGCTGCCATTTTGTCTTTTTATTTTAAATTTCTTTTAATTTAAAATTTAATATTATTTTTATTTATTTTGATTGTATGTATTTTGGATTATGTACGCTGCCCACAGTCACTATGTGAGATACGCAGTTATACAAATATGATGAATAAAAAGATTCCATATGAACTGAATAGAATACGCTACCAAGGTATGCTGGTATGTGGCTGGTGCCCAGAAGAAGTTTGGTAAAGCCTTGAAAAAGCTTTTGAGTGGAAAAAAGAAAATTTAAAGATAGATCAAATTCTACAACAACATTTGAATGAAGTCCAGGGCTGGTAAAACCAAAAGTTTGTTTAACCAAAGTTAAACATGTTTCTAGAAAGCTCTAGAACCCTTAAGAAGTGTTTGCTAACACCAGCATTGAAATCTTAATGATTTATTGTTTTGAGCATGAATAAAGGATGAGTTATGGAAAGAAGAGACACCTGCAAGTATCCTTATACATGATGACAAATTACTAAATTTGTACTTGTAATAATTGAAAGTCACTGCTTTAAATATTTTTCTGTCTCTTATTTGTTCCTCTTTTGTCATTGCATTTTTTCTCTTTTCTTTTTGAAGTTCATTTGCATTGTCTTTTACTTTGGTAATTACAATTTTCAACAAAACGGTTTTTAAAAAAAGAAAGACAAAAATAGAATGAACTTAATAGATGCTCATTGATCATAGAAAAGCTTTTCATTGTGATGATCATCAAGTGGAATGTGCTCAGATAAATGGGAATCTCATTGTCCTCATGGGAAATCTATGTACAGGTCTAGAAGCCACAGTGTCGACATAAATGATGAAACAGACTAATTGCTAACTGACAATTGGTGAAGAGAGTCTTGCTCCATTTTACAACTTTTCTTGCCACGTTTGTTAAGCGAATCACTGCAGCTGTTAAGTTAGTAACATGGTTGTTAAATGAATCTGGCTTCCCCACTGACTTTGCCGATCAGAAGTTTGAAAAGGTGAATCACATGAACCCTGGGACACTGCAACCGTCATAAATGCGAGTCAGTTTTCAAGCATCCAAATGCAAATCACAGGGCCATTGGGATGCTACAATGGTCATTAAGTGTGAAGAATGGTCACAAATCACTTTCTTCAGTGCCGCTGTAACTTCAAATGGTCGCTAAGTGAAATGTTTTAAGTAGAGGACTACCTGTAGTACCCGCCAGGCTCCAATAGGCAGAGGTTGCATTGCACCCCTGTAAACCAATTGGATGTCTTGTGGTTTGTATGAAAATTGATGTTTTAGTTGATGGAGCAAACCCAGCCAAGATTTACTCAGTAAATCGATGAGCAATTTCACCGTGTATATGCGGTTTAATTTTAAAGGCTATTGGAAGTCTTCCAATTGGCTCGCTCTCTAAAATACCAGAGACAGTATTCTTAATTAAATTAATTAATTAATAATTAATTAAATTAAACTTCATCGCAGTTCTCGAGCCAGGCTCAGACAGGCAGAGTCAAATATGAAAAGATATTTCTTAAGCCAGTTTGAAAGGGAAAAGCCCTTTCAAAATTTTCTCCCCAGGGAGGAGAGAGAGAAGCCTTCCAAGGAAAAAGAGCCCTGGTTCACCCAGCCAGAAATCGCTCCTCCAGCGATTTTTAGTAGATCTATTTAGTAGATCTTTTTAGTAGATCTATGGTCATTGCCGGAAGTGAAAGAACTTGCGTAGAAACGGGTATTCGGGAAAAAAAAAAAAAAACCACACGCAGGCGGAGGAAGTGACATCACATCCGGCCAATGAGGTGTGTGTGGGGGTTGTTGTGTATCCAAAGGAAGGGGGGTGGCAAAGGAGAAAGGGACCTGAATAAAGAAGGGCGAGAAGCAACGGCCAGCTTGGAGCCTCCGTGTCTCAAAGGCTGCTTACACGAGGTGCGCCTCAGGGGCCGGAAGCGCAGAGGGGCGAGGCCGACCATTTGAAGGTGCCTCCATTTCTTCTCCATTCGCCTCTTTTATCTTTCCCTTCACACCCCACCCCCCGTTTCCCCACCCCGCCCCTGAACTCCTGGGCAGAAAACGACGAGCGTCCCCTGAGGGGAAAGAAGGACGCCACGGCGCAAGAGGGTAGGGGGGTGGGAAGCGATCAGCCCGCAGAACCCAACGGCCTCGCCTCTTTTCGGGGCTCGAGTTCTCTCGTTGGTTTTGCTCCATCTCTTCCACTCCCCATCCATCCGGGTATCCGGAGAAGTGGACTACCTGTCTATTGGGGGCGTGGTGCATGATGGGATAGCGCCGCTGCTTTCCACAGCTACCCTTCCCCGTGGGGTGGGGAGGGGGGGGCGGAGTCGTCGCGCGCGCTCTGAAGGAATGGAACAAAGAGGGCGAGTGGGCGGGGCGCGGCAGGGGCGCGCGGCTGGGGCGGGGCTTGCCTGGAGAAGGGGCGGAGCTGAAGTCAGGCTTTCGGGGTCTCGACGTCTTTTATGTGGGGAAGAAAGGCTCGGTGTTGTTTTTTGGACAGGCCAGAAAGCAACTGAGGAGACCTGAGGTAATAAGGTGACAGTTAAGACTGGGACCCAAGTAAATTGATGCCTTTTGACGGGGGGGGGGGGGGGGGGATGATCTGAAACTTCTCCCATCGTTCCCAAAAGGTGCTTTTTTCCCCCCCATGAGGCAACTGAACTTTAGATAAGAGAAAGCATATATCTACCCAAACACATAACACACATACACACATGCTATATGCACATGCACACACATACACACACACAACTATATATATATATATATGCACACACACACGTATACATACATATACATATA
>BLBF01000025.1:332380-403140 GCA_015471245.1 Laticauda colubrina | reverse complement strand
ATGCGTGTGTGTGTGTGTGTGTGTGTGTGTGTGTGTACACACACACACACATATTTATATATAAATATAAATTACTGTCCATTTTGAGTATGTAGTGAAAAGAGGAAACTTGAGAGTTCACAAGGTTGATGCTGTATGGGACAAAACGGGTTGAATCTGGATGTTCTGCTTTGGTACCAGAAAGCCCCTCCTCCCAGAAAGTAACAAGGTAAAAGAGGTGATGAAGAGGATGTGTAGCATCCCAGACAATCCCGTAGACCCTGCTTAAGCATTTCTTACATGATATGTCCTGGATAGAACGGAGTGACCTGCCAATGATCTTTTCTGCCATCCTCACTGCTCTCTGCACCGCTTTCCTGTCTGAAGCAGTAATGTTTCCAAATCAGAGTGTAATGCAATCTGACAGGATGCTCTCGATTGTCCCTCTGGAGCAAGGGTCTTCATACTTGGCAAGTTTGAGACTTGTAGACTTCAACTCCCAGAATTCCTGAGCTAATGTGACTGGAAGAGGAATTCTGGGAGTTGAAGTCCACAAGTCTTAAAGCTGTCAAGTGCCCTAGAGAAAGTGGTAAGGATAGGAGGAAGAAAACGAATTTTTCTCATGCTGGTCCAGAAAATCCAGTTGCCTCTTGAAAAAAAAAAAAGCACCCTTGGGACAACCATGACCTGGATGACTGAGAATCTCCATCGACATTGTTTTGACATCGGTTTGCATGAATTACAGGCAGTCCTCAACTTGCAGCACTTTCACTTAGGTCAAAGTCACAACGGCACTGGAAAAAAAGTGACTTGTTACTATTTTCCCACCTTTATGACCTTTGCAGTATCCTCATGATCACGTTTTACATTCAGATGCTTGATAGCCGACTCTCATTTTTGACAGTTGCAACATCCTGGGATCACGCAACCCACCTTTTGGAACCTTCTGACAAGCAAAGTCAATGGGGAATCCAAATTCACTTAACAACCATGTTACTGATTTAACAATTGCACTGTTTCATTTAACAAATGTGGCAAGAAAAGTTGTAAAATGAGACAAAACTCACTGAACAAATTTCTTCCTAAGCAATGTAAATTTGTGGTCTTAAGTTGAGGACTACCTGTACTTATCATAGTAGTCGATCAGACACCTCAGAAAACTGAGGTGTGGATCCTGTTAATTTTTCCACAGAATCCCTTTGGAAGTTCTGCTAATTCACAAATCATCGATGAACCCTAGCAACTGCATGCAATTATGCTTATGCCAAAAATTGAATCTTAGATCTGTGAGTTAGACCACTGGTGTCAAAACACATCTGGTCTGTAAAGAGGAAAACTCTTTGTGCAGTTGGATATATGCTTATCAAACTATTATTTGTGTATGACACCAATCTCACTGAAGCTGACTCGGCATTTTACAGACATTGAATAAAATACACTCTAAAACATTAAAACAATAAATAAGGATCTTAAATTTAAAATTCAAATATTAAAATTAAAATAATTTTAATTAAAAATTAAAACTAGCAGGAGGGAGTAAAATGCTCACAGGTAAGCAATGAGCTGTTACCTACCCTATTAGCCACCTCCAAAGTCCCATTGGGGCCCCTGACAAGTTGTCACAGCCATGTCTTCAAGGCCTTTCAGGAAGCCAAAAGGATGGGAGTAGATCTGACCTCAGGAGGGGAAAAGATGTTCCGGAGACCAGGAGCCATGTCAGAAAAAATTATTGTGGACCCACCAGCTGAAATTCCTTGACTGACAGGATCTGCAGCATGCCCTTTCAGCAGCATGGGTGGGGCAGGCTAATCCCATCAGGGTCAGCTGGTTACTTAGATAGCCTGGACCCATGTCATGAAAGGCTTTAAATTCAACACCTTGAATTGCACCTAGACTATCACCAAGCGTTGTATCTAATGTTTTATATGATGAATGTATTTTTACAATGACTATGATTAAGATCTATTGCTATTGTTGTATGTATACTGAGAGCTTATGCACCGGAAACAAATTATTGTGTGTCTAATCACACCTGACCAATAAAGAATTCTTAAATCTACAAGGATGGTTAGTGCAGTTGATTTGTTAAAAGCAAACAATTGCATTTAATACCTAGAATTTTGATTTGCTTGGACACTAACTATTGACTTAAGTTTCTGGTGGAAGAAAGGTGGAGAGAAAGCACTAAAAAGCCTTCCATCATACGCTTTTCTCAGATGTGCTAATCTTTTTAATTTTTTTATTTCTCACATTTATATTCCCCCCCCCCCCAACTTCACACAAGGCAACTCTGGGTGACCATCTCCATCCTGTTAGCTTTGGGTTTTAATTGTAGCTCTCCAAGAAACAAAATGGAATTTGTTCTCAAAAATTATCTCAGTTGGATTGGTTTGCAAGTGTCCTGTTTTTCCAAGAAGAAGGATAAGTCTAGACTCGATGTGAGTGTCTTTCCCCAGTTTTATCCTCTGAAGAATTCTACCAGATACTTAAAGCTAGAAGGTAGTGCTTAAGATAATGTGACCAGCAAGAATCTGGTCAAGTGAAGTTTTGAACCTAGATGCGATATTCTTTATTTTTTATCTTGACATACGTGAATAAATCATGCTATCTTCTGTAGATTAAAAGCAATTAACTAAAAAATAAACTTCTGGTTGGGTATTTGGAAAGATCAGACATACATTTCCTATATCTTGTTTTCAGTTAATTCTGTAGTGGAACAGAATAGAAAGGATCTTGTCTCTGGGTATATATATGGATATATATCCTGTGGATATATAGGACAGCAGTCCTAATCCCGATTAATAATGGGATGAAAACTACATCCTGGAAAAAGATATAGCAACTCATTTCTATTTTGTTGCCGGGGGGGGGGGGGGAGTTTCTTTTTGTAGTAAACATTCAGTTTTGGAGTTTAGTTTTGTCTATTTGGTGGTGTCACGTTTGGAAAAATAAAAATATTTCTTTGTGTCATCTGAAAGGGCTGTTTTAAATGTTTAAAATAATACAGTGGAGCTGAGATTTGGTGGGAAAGCAAATTGGTAAGGGTAATGTAAACTTTAAAATGTTAGCACTTTTTTGTTATCAAAATCTTATTTTTTGGATAAGAATGAATTGCTTTACAGATACATGAGCTTCCATGATAACAAATAATAATAATACAGTCGCTATTATAAGCTCAAGAGGCAACCACTACTTCCAGTGAATTCTTGAGGCTAGGCAGTTATTGTAGTATAACAGCATTTTCCCTTCTGTTCCATCATGTCTGATTCTCAGAGACTGCCTAGGCAAGTCCATGCAGTTTGCTTGCAAATTTTTTGAAAAGTTATTTGCTTATGCCTCCTTCCTACATCTGAGAAAAAGTGACCAGTTCAAGGTCACCCAGCTGACTTTATTCTTAAGGCAGAATTCACAGAGTTCTGTTTCTAGCTGGGGTACTTTAACCACTACCCCAAACTGATTCTTATAAAAGCATATAGTTGTGGCTAAAAGTCTATATCTCCATATGCGTTAGCATATTTATCAAGTATTTTCACTCACTGGAGGTTACAGTATAATTTTACCATTTTTGTTATCACCTCTTCCAATTTTCAAATGAAAGCAGAGCTGTACACTAGGAATGTGGAGTTGCAAGGTCATCCAATCACTGTGTTAATATTAAATTGCCCAATTTGTACTTGCATACCCTTTGGAATGTGCTTGCAGGCCAAAATCTCAAATCACTCAAGCCTAAATCACATATACAGAGAGACACAGACACATGTTAGGGCTTAAATTGATAAAAGTTGATGATTGCCTGCAAAACATTCTTGTTTGATTAGGGCAAGGATTTTTCAAGATAATGTTTTGAAAGTTATGATTCAGGTTTTCAGTGTTGAACAACTGTGATTATCTAAGGGAAGCAACCCTTTAAGATAATGGTCTATGAAATGCAATAACTGAAAGCATTTCATAAGTTTCCAAAGTATTTCTCATGGATTTTCTCCTTATTGCTTGAAATAATTTATATCACTTCAAGTATTGTATATTATCTGACACAGATGCTGCTGTAAGGCTTATTTTCAACAGTAGCCTCCCAGCAGTAGGAGGCTGAGTTACAGCCATCAAGTCATGGTTAAACCGTAATATGAAACACAGCTTCTTAATTTATCATTTCAGTACTGCAGGCATCATTTCAGTTTTCTTCAATCATAATGTAGTTAACCAGCGTTAAGATCCTGAATATTTCTAATTATATTTCTCAAAAAAATCACAATCACTTTACAAATCAGTTTGTGATAGCTACAATATAGTAAAATGCCTAGCAGTAGAACTGTTGCGTAACATATGCCTAACATATAGAACTGTATATCTATATATACAGGTAATCCTCAGTTTTAAGACTGAGTTCTATTCCCAAGGACTATCCTTAAGTCAAATATGCGTGTAAAGCCAGAACAGTATTACCGTATAACACTGTATTTAAATTCTGTATTTAATTTGAATTTTGCTGCAGTAGACTTAGTTCTTGACTATGGGTCATCCTTAAACTGGGGCATCCCTAACCTGGGAATAACAGGAACCAATGAGCATAATACAATTGAAACTAGGGACATATATAATAAAATAAAAAATATTATAAAAATTGATTAATGTTTGTCCACAGTTAATTAATGGTGTGATCCATTATACGGACTACTGGTGCAAACATAGGATATTTTGGAATCCTCATCGAAAAGAAGTTTGAAAGCACACTCCCTGCCTGGAAATTTCTTCAAGATCAGATAAATGAAAGTCAGTCTTCAGTGCTTATGTAGGAAGTATGTAGTAGCATTTCTATTGAGCCAGTGTTCCATGTGTCCAGAGAGACATGGGAGCACCCTTAAATGTCCAAAAAGAATTATTCAGGGAAAGGCATCCAGCCTGGCTAAAGTCAGGCATTACAAAATTTCAGAATCACCATGGACCCTTTCAGAAGAATATGATGAATAATAAGGTATACAAACCTCGCTTAATTTAAAATAAATAAATAAATCTGCATTGATGCTAAGAGTTACCGTGTAACTTACTGCTTTTTATTTTTCACAAATGTCTGAAATCAATACTGAGAGTATTTACACCAAGACAAATTCCTTGTGTGTCCAATCATACTTGGCCAATAAAGAATTCTATCTTCTATCTATAAGGCATCTTTTATCAAATTGAAAGGACACTTTGGCTGTTAAAATATTTTATAATTTGAATACTGGCATTCTAGTCTAGATTTAAGTTTGTATCCAAGAAAATGTTTTACAAGTTAATAGTTCTAAACATTTGGAGTTAATATAAGGAAGAAGGCAGCTATTTTTCCATTGATTTTACTGATTTTCAGCATTTGTCTCTTAACTCATAAAAGAAGAATAGAAACAATACTGTATAATGTATACAGTACTGTGTTTAGCTCTGTTGTGGAGCTTTTGAAGCACTTCATTTGAGCTTGAAAAGCAAAAATATAATTATTAATTTACCCCCTAAGCATGTTGAAAAAAACATGTTTTTCATCTTTTGTTGAGACCATCATCACATAATGTCATACAATAAGGACAATTGTAAGTAATATGGCAGAGATAATTGGGAACCTGTTCTTTTAGAGCGATTATGCAGGTTTTTGGGATTTGCTCATTTTAAATCATCCTTCAGAGGTGAGCTTTGTGAGGTCATAGTCTCATTTGACATCAGAATCCCATGAACACCTGTCTAGCAGGATAAATCAGGAAGAGACATAGAGCTGCCAGAGGGAAGTCTGTATTTAAACACAGCTCCCTTTGATTGTTGCAAATGGAGAGAGGAACATGATGAAATTTCTAAGGTGACTAGCCGCAAACTGAGTAATAGAGTCTATATGTTTTAAACAAAATTTGAAGTAAGCACAAGGGTTTGTTTGAATACATCTTTACTTTTTAAGCAACATTGGAAACTATTCATTAAAGAGTATTTTTGTTTCCCTATGGGTACAATAGTACATTTGGCTTTTAAATTGCAGCTTATAATAATCAGTGGTGGTATTCAATATAAAGTTGCCACCGGTTTGGTGGGTGTGGCTTGGTGGCTGCGCTTTGCGCGCGTGCACACACTTTGTGTGCGCACGCGCTTAGCGCAGGCACAGAGGCGTTCTAACTTGCCTCCTGCAAGCCTGCATGATGGTGATCACTGCAGTAGCTGCCGCACAACACTATTCTGCACCGCGCAAAACAGCTACGCTTTGAATTCTGGCCATAAAAGTGAGTATGGGAGCCCGGGCGGGTAGGTGGGCCAACCACAGAGCAGCGAAGAGAACCGGTTCGGTCTCCACTGCTCATCACCGCTACCGGCTCTCCAGAACCGGGCAGAACAGGTCGAATACCACCACTGATAATGCAACATACGCTTCCAAGAGGGGGTGTCTGAGAAACTTTATAAGAACATCATTTCTTCACTGCTAATAATGGCTGAAGAACAATGTAATATTTAAGGTTTTTAAGATGTGTAGTCAGATTAATAAAAGCGCAGTTAAAATTGCAGGGCTAGCATTACATTCTTATTTTTAAAAAAATCACCTTGGATATTACTGCTGTATTTTTAATAATCACATGTATTTAAGACTTGAATCATATTTTAAAACAACAACTTATTTTTCATTTCAATGTTCTTCATCTTTAACAAGCTGGTTTCTCTTTCTGGGTTGGCAAGACAATATGTGAATGTCTTCGGCAAACCATAACATGATTTTTCAGGTTCTCTGTGGACTAGAGCCAGAATTACTTCTGTAATGTTTTGGGATGTTTTGGGACATCCACGGGGCGGAGGCGGGGGTGGGGGTGGGGGGTCAAGATTAAAATGGGGATGCAACCAGGAAATGGAAGCCCTGCAATATCATACATATTGCATACACATAAATGAGGGCCTTTGATTGGCCAGCCAATTCTATCTGTGGATATCATTCTCTCTCCCTGCCCCTCCCCACCCCCCAAAAACACATTGTGATGTATTTCATTTGCAGAAAAGAAACTTCTGCTGGAATAAGAAGGTTATTTTTGTCAGTTCAGTTCTCTCTTTCGACTACACTTGCATTGTTCTAGAACCGTGATGATGAACCTATGGCACCTGTGCCAGAGGTGACACACAGAGCCCTCTCTCTCGGCACGTCAGCCATCACCCCAACTCATCTCCACTACATATGTGTGCATGCGCCTCCTGATGGCCAGCTATTCTTTGGGTGTCTGCCATGCATGTCCAGGGGGCACACACATTGCATTTGGGGGATGCGTGTGCTCTTTGGGCATTTTTTGGTGCCCCAAAGGTTAGCAATCACTGTTCTAGAATATTCATTTGTCTTGCAGAACAGTTTTTCAAGAGGCTATAAAGATGCAATAACAGTGTAGAGAGTCTTGGCCTTGAGAGATATACTTTGAAGCCATTACAAAAGGTAAAAGGACAGAAGCTTTTCTTAAAAGAGTGGAAAGGAAAGAATATTAGGAAGAGACCTAGATGGGTTCTTCCCTGACTCACTGTGATACAAGACAGGCAGGAAGAAAAGGGAAAAAAAAGACTTGCAATTAATACAGTCTATCTAAATGAAGCTTCGTTCTTGTGGAACCTGTTTCCTGATCTGGACAACCTCAAACAACGGACAGAAAAGCATCTTTTCCTTTCCATCCAGTAAGGAAATGCATGTAACATTTTTTCTGTTCAAGCCAATGCATTTTGGATTGCAATAGAAATATATGTGGTGTCTTCTAGAGAATTTTGATCTCTGGTGCCCTCATCCCTGATAATTGGCCCTTCTAACTATGGCTTAACAGAGGAGGGCATGATGGCTTAGCAGTTAAGGATGCTAAGCTTGTCAGCTGGAGCTGACAGCCTGCGTTTGAGACCCGAGTGCCGTGTGATGGGGTGAGCTCTCCTTACTTGCCCAGTTTCTGCCCACTTCTCGCAGTTTGAAAGCATGCATCTGTGAGTAGATAAATAGGTACCACTTTAGTGGGAAGGTGTAACAGCATTCTGTGCACCTTGGCATATAACCAGTCCTGCCACATGACCACGAAAATGTCTTTGGACAACGCTGACTCTCTCGGCTAAGAAACAGGTGAGCACCGCCTCCTCGAGACAGACATGACTGGACAGGGGAAACTTTTAACTTTAACTGTGGCTTATGGGAATTGAAGGATAGTAGGTTTTCCACCCCCACTGTGAAATATATCAGTTTCCATTTTGTTTACACTGGGAACAACAAATATTAGAAATAAAATTGTTCCATTATGGCTTATTATTTAAAGTTACCTGAAATAATAAAGCTTTGTGGCATTTGGGGGGGATTTTTTTCAATTTGGATGGACAGCTAATGGGTGACACAAAATTTCTAATATTACTGAGTCTTAACACATTACGATATTCCTATAGTTCTCATTTAACAACCACAGTTGGGACCAGCAATTCAGCCATTAAACAGAGCAGTTGCTAAGTGAAGCCACAGCTATGTTTACTTCAGTTTTCTTCTGCTTTAAAAATTGTAAATGTGAGGATTGATTCTAAAGTTATTTTTTCACTATTGTAACTGCATACAGTTAGTAAATGCGGTAGTCATTAAATGAGGACCATCAGTAGTTCAAAAGGCACTTTCTGGCAGCCTAAAAAAATGCAGTTACTGTTTGAGATTCGTGGAACTGTGATAGCTGGGCATTATTATAGCTCAAAAGCCTGGATACTTGTTCTGTTCGGAGAAAGTAATTGAAGTTTGGTGCAAACACTGATGCTGGTATATAGCATTCTAAAACTGTGTTTTTCAAAGATGAATTGATAACCTGCAGATGCTAAATCCTTCAAATGCAAAAAATATAAAAAATCAAAGATGCCTCGGTTGCAAGCTTAATTACTGAAAGGATGATGTGCAAATTACATATTCGTTGCTGTAGAACCAATTTAGTGAAATTGAAAAGCTTTTGCAGATACTAACAGTAAAACTGATGTCTCACTTGGTTAAATAAAACCAAATTGAGTTAGACAGTAACACAATGTATACCACAGGAGAATATCTGCAGCTCACAATTGAAATGAGGGCTCTTGTATTATGGATGTTTTATTATTAGCGTTTAATTCTTGCCTGCCAAGAATTCATTGAAAGTAACAGGCTCAAATCAAAACATAAAACCTTGAGGAACTTAAAAGAGTTTTTTAAAAATATTTAAAAGAGGAAAAGCTTGAAAAAAGTAATAGCTCACTAGGGCAGGTGTGTCAAATGCACGTTGCAGCATCATGTGATGTACCACAGTTTTTCCCCCTTCGCTAAACCAGGTCTGAGCATGGCCAGCATGTGATGCACCCGGCCTGTGGGCTGCAAGTTTTGACAGCCCTGCGCTAGGGAATTTATATCCAACATATAATCTCCTGTACTGCATAGCCACAGGTTTGGAAAACCCAGAGAACAAAATAACTAGAGACTGCAAGCTTTTGACCAATTTAGACTCCTTGCCGATAGGATCTGTGAGGAAACATTGGATGGAGGGGAAGATCACTGTGCTTGGCTGCTTTTGAATAGCACAAATAATGCCTTTATATCCTCCTTGCCAAATTCCTGGATGGGTTCCTATTTGATACAGACCTGTATATACTAGAACTAGACCTCTGCTTAAAGAAGACAATGTAAATTCACAAGAGCAAAAGTCTCCAAACTCATGTTGTCCTTTCTTTTCTTTTCTTCCTCTTGTCTTCCTAGTTTATTGAAAGTTCAAGTAGACAGACAAACCTGTATGGAAATATCAATGACATCACAGGGGTCTGACATCTAAGCCTATGTTGCTATAATTTCAACCAAAAATCTTAACTTCTGGGGACCCTGTCTTTCAGGCTTAAGCTCAAAGGCACAACCATGAAAGATCCAAGTCGTAGGAGTACTAGTCCAAGCATTATCAGTGAAGATATGATCATGAATGGTCACTCTCATGAAGATGATAATCCATTTGCAGAATATATGTGGATGGAAAATGAAGAGGAATTCAACAGGCAGGTACGTGGGAGGATACATTGCCTCCTGTGTTTTTTCTTCTGCATTTTTGGAAAGATCCCACTTTTTTTTCTGTTAATCTAGTATTCTTCCAGTGTTTTCTGTGAATCTCAAAACAAAAAAGATCCTTTATCTCTGTTGGCTTGAAGAATAGTAGATTTTTGATGGTAGGTCTATTTCCAGTTTCCATTTGCTGTTTAACTACCACTTAATGTGCAGTGCTATATGTTGGGTTCTTCGTGCTATTTCCTTGCAAACATTTCACTGCCAGGCTAGGTAACATCATTAGTGCAACAGAGAGTGGAGGTATAGTTTTTATATGTAGTCTGCCAAACTTGGTTGGAGTTTAGTTTCTCCCCAGTTGTTTATCTAGCGCTATTTCCTGGTTATCTAGATGTTGACTTTGTTATCTGGGTTGGCTTTTGGTTAATTATTTTAATGGTACGCAGATAAGCTTTATCTTTTATGTTTTTAGTAATGATAGTAGTGGCTCAAGCTTGACTCAGCCTTCCATCCTTCTGAGGTGGGTAAAATGAGGATCTGGATTGTTAGGGGCAATACACTGACTCTGTAAACCACTTAGAGAGGACTGTGAAGCACTATGAAGTGGTATATAAGTCTAAGTGCTTCTGCAGAAAAAGAAGCTAAGAGAACACCAATGGGTGGGAGGGGGAAGGGATAGTTTGAGTGACAGAGGAAGAGCCTTTTAGGGCTCAGACCCAGTGTTGTGGCAGTGTGGAAGAAGCAGGTATCTACACTTCCTTTTCTGCATATGCCCTCAATTGCTGCAGCTTATGGGAGCTCAGCACCTGAGCTCTCCTAATGTTTTGAGGTCGATCCATCTGAGAGGTTTTTCCTCAGGGCTCAGACAGTTCTACTCAGCTCCCTTGATAATAGATTTCCTTCTGTTGTTCCAATTAAAGATTGAAGAGGAATTGTGGGAAGAAGAATTTATAGAACGTTGCTTCCAAGAAATGCTGGAAGAAGAGGAAGAGCACGAATGGTTTATTCCAGCAAGAGATCTTCCGCAAACGATGGATCAAATTCAAGACCAGTTTAATGATCTTGTTATCAGTGACAGTTCGTCACTGGAAGATCTGGTGGTAAGCATCCAATTTTAAAAATTGAATTATTTTAATCAAGCACCTTTCTTCAAATGTTACCAGTGTACTTTGTCAGCTGTCTCACTCAGAAGCTAGCTGAGATGTGGCCTCCTGACAACAAGTGTACCATCTTATTCTCCTTCTTCTAAACTTTTCATAGAGTCCAAGTGAAAGTATTTATTTTTGTCAAATGCACAGGTGTGCATTGGGAGAGAAGAATACATGGAACCATTTGAGAGGGCAAAGATTGGATATGTGGCTAAGTGATTAGCAAAGTGGTTTAGTTCTTGTAGGGTTCAGAGGTCTCTCTATTTTAAGTTTTCCCTCTGTTTTTGATACCATTTGATGGTCTGGGAGATGAGAAGAGCCAGGAAGCACTTTCTTACTAGCATTTGCTATAGTTAAGTCTACTGGCCATGGTGCGTAGTACTATTTTCTAATATATAGGCTTTAATTACTTTTAAATTGAAAGAGTAAAATCAGGAGAATATGAAAATGAGTATAGATCACAAAGTATAACTAGAACATTAAACATTTAAATATTTCCATGATTTTTAAGCCAACCTGTGGTTACTTTGATAAGTTACAAATGATGTAACTTATTTAAATACAGGAGGCTGTGGAGGATTATATTTTAGCTCATATTCAGCATGCATATATTTTTCCCAAAGTTACAATATTGGTTTAGTTGTATTTACTGGGTTTGATAAGTTAAATTTTACATAAATTTTACTGATAAAGCAAGCTCCTGTTCTGAAGAAAATGCATTTTGCTTTTAAATGATTCCTATACCAGCAGGCACTGTCTTGAAGGAACTTGGGTGCCATATTGGCACCCACTGTCCATATTTTTTGAAAGTACTATTTTTTACAAAGTCCTGGTACATTTTTTTAGCTATCCAACTAATTAAAATCCTACAATGGTGAGAAAGTTGGTGAATCCTTGGGTACCATCCATAATCCTGCAGTCTTATTAATGGATAAAGAGGTTATGGTTAAATAAATAATATTCCAAATGATATTCTGTGTTGTGTCTTTATTAGACACATTCAGACAACACTGCTTGTCTTTGTTGGAAAAAGTATGTGAAATAACTGTATTAAGAGGCCAATTGAGTCAGATGGTCCAGTTAATGAGAGAGCAATCAGTTTGAGAGGTGCTCTCCATGTTTTTAAATGTTGCTTCATTTAAAACATCCAAGAAAAAAAGTAAGAGAAACATTATTTTAAAATAACTGGTGAAGAGTAAACATTGATTATCACAAGATAAGTAATTTATATGAGAGCTTCTTATGTGTATGTACATGTACACACACTCATCCACAAAGGTTTCAATAAAAGATGACAATATTTCATTGTAATTGTTCATGCATAATCTATGTCAATAGCCAACTCATTTACAGGATGCATGTAACATGTTATCTTCAGGCTACTGGGTAATTCATAAATTTGTCTTAAATTTAAATTTAGTTTGAAGAACTAACCTCTTGGGAATAATAAGGACATGGAGAATTCATTTCCATTGTTCATCTGTCAGTTTCCTTGAGGTCAGTATGTAGTTCAAAAGAATGTTTGCATCTAAAAATTATAAACCTTGTTTCAAAGTCAAAATATATGTAAATTATTTCTTCCAAGAAGATAAAATCATGCTTTCATGAAGTATTACTAGAAGTGCATCATTATAATTTATTCCTCATCTCTGAATCTCATATTTAAGTCATTATGATTTTCATGTATGTACTGAATTTATCAATTATTTAGATATTCTTATTCCATGGGGTATTTTCTCATATAATTATACTGAATATGAGTAAGAGATATATAGACGTTTTTTTCACATTGATGGGAATCATTCCTGTAAACGTTTCCCTCTGGGGTAGGATAAAGGCTTAAAAAGAAGGGTTTTTTTATATTTTGCATGGAATTTATTTATATGTAAAATAATATTTAAAAAAAACACAGTTCACTATTTTGTAAACATACAAGTATGTCTATAACAGAGTATGTGAAGCAAAATGAATGTTGCATTCAGGAATGGCTGAGTCTTGACCTTTAACCCAACTGAAATATTGAAGTGCTGATAAGAGCAGTCCACAAATATCCATGAATTGAAATGGTTGTAAAAAAGGGGTGGGCCAAAATTCTTCCAAGCCGATTTGATGTATTGATCAACTAGCGTTGGAAGTATTTGATTGAAGCAATTTCTGTTAAAGAAGGTTCTACTATTACTATATTTCTAAAGTATCACATACTTTTTCCAGCAAGGAAAGTAAATGTTGGCTCAGACTGTTGAGTAAAGACGTGACAGAATGCAGTGTTTTAACCAGATTCTCTTTATCTATTAATAGGTTTTCAGTGAAGCTCAGATCCCGTTGTAAGTCTGCAGGGTTACAAATAGTTCTAAAGATCACATAAACTCTCCCTTACAATATAGTAGATACAATATCATAGTCTGATGATGTTCTCATTTGGTAGGTATTCTTAAAATTCTATTGCTTTGGTTGTAATTTAAAAGCTTAGAATTTTGTATAAGATGAACTAATTTTTTTTTGCTAAAATTTCAGCCTGTTATCACTTTCAGGGATATTGGGTTTTTTTTTTTTTTCTAAATGATAAATTCTAAACCCAGCCCAATGCAGACGGGACAATTTATTGCACTTTTGATATTTGCATTAATACATTGAAATATTACCCTTCCTCTGTGTGTGAATTGTTGCCTTGGCTAGACTTGCCAGTTGAACGCTTAATATGGATGGGCAGTTCTGTTGTGTGAATACCAAATGTGTTGAGCCAATCCAGTTGCTCTTATCATAGGTAAATTTCCTGTCTTTTTAGTATTCTGACTGAGAGTAAGTTAAAGCAGTTTTTTTTTTAATATAGCACCTTTAAAGTTTGATTTTTTTAATCTCAATACAAACTAAATTATTTTGTAATTGCCTGTACCTGCATATTAAGGTCATCCACTCTGCTCTGAATTTATAAGTTGGGTTGTATCTTATAAGGCACCACATCATTTTGTAAGAGCAGGATTTGTGTACTGTAAGAAAAATATATGAAAGTTCCTGCGGTATCATGCTCTGCTTCATATGATGGCCATACACATGAATCCAGAAATGTGGATAGGAAAATAATAGATTTAAAATCTTAGGACTTTGCCAAATCTCACAAGATTGATTTTGCATATTTTGGGTGAGAATATAAAAATCTTGTAAAATGTCAAATGACATTCCCAAATATTGAGAGATATTTCTCAATATATTAGAGAAATATTTTCTGAATTTTCTATTTTCTAACATTATAATACGTTATTTATTTATATTGGATACCTGCACCATAGAGGAGCTAGAGTACCTTTGTGGAGCATAATCATCTCTGGCCCACAAATTGAGAACTGGTAACCTGGTCTCCTTTTAAGTCTAAAATGGGATTCCATCTGTTGGCAGGAAGTTCCATAATTTATATATGTATTGGGTGAAATATTTCACACGACCTCAATTTCTAATATTATAAATAAAAACAAGAATTGGACCTGTATTTTCTGCATCATGCATGATGTTATACAACTTTATAATGTCTTTCCTTATTTACGTTAATCCAAGTTAAAAAACCCTCAAGTAGTCATCCCTCATTAGGAACTTATTTCAGCCCCCTTATAATTATGGTTGCCCATTTATATACTTATTATTTTGCACCTTTTCAAGGTATATCCTCAAGTGTGCATAGTATTCCAATCTCAATTTTAGACAGATAGATAAATAACATTCCTTTTTTTTTTCTTTTGCACGTTTTCAGTTCCTTTCTTAAATCTGGACACGAGAAATGTCATTTTTAACAAGAAATGCTCTTTGATTTGTGTTGAGTTGTGCACCCAGACTCCATCATTCTTTTCTGATCACTCAAAGAACCTCAACTCCCATTCATGGAGGTTATGTTTGGATTTTTTAAATATCCATCTGTATTACTTTTTGCTTGCTCATATTGATTTGCATTTGCCATTTTGAGGCCTATTTCCTCAGTTTGGTGAGAGGTCCTTTTGGAGCTCTTCACAATATCTTTGTTATGAAAATGCAGATCTTTATGTCATTAGCAGATTGGATCACTTTACTTTCAGTTCAGTTATAAACTCATTAAAAGCACTGATCCGACCAGCAGTCCACAGGAATTTCACTTTGCACTGTTGTCTACTTGTCCTTTTTTTCTTATTCTTAAGCCAATTTCCAACCCCTAAGAACATAGGCCTTTTCTATTGCCTGGCTTCCAACTTTGCTCAAGAATCTCTAATAAGGGACATTATCAAAAGTGCACACTGATGGATTTCCTCCTCCACATTGTTGTTAATATTGTCAAAACAAGTCTAGAAAATTAGTTTAGGGAGAGCAATGTGTGATCCTCTAGATCAGGGGTGTCAAACTCGTGTCAACATGGTGGCGTCACGTGACGTACCTGTGACTTTTTTCCTTTTTGCTGAACCAGGAGTGGGCGTGGCCAGCGCGTGGTGCATCCAGGCCGCAAGTTTGACACCCTTGCTGTAGATGCTGCTGCTATGTTACAACTTCTGTTTGTCTTACAATAGCCAGTGGAGAAAGATGCTGAAAACTACAATTTAACATCATCTGGAGAGCTCCATGTTGTTCACTGATATATTCAGTTATTGTTGTGAAAGTTGGTTTAGCCTCTATCAAAGGAGGAGATTGAGATCCTGGATTGGGTGCTATCAATCAACCCAGGGGATCCTGTCTGTCTGCATGTAAGCTGACTAAGCTGTTTCCTAGGCAAGAGTATCTTGCTTTTTCCACTGAGACCTATTTTCAGGAGTGTTTTCACATAAAAAAAACACCTGTTAAACGTGCAAATTTGTTCAAAACAAAACCGTAGGCTCCACAGTCTAAGCTTTTAAAATCTCTCTCTTCCAGGTCAAGAGTAATCTGAATCCCAATGCAAAGGAGTTTGTTCCTGGGGTGAAGTACTAAATATATGAGTAGACTGGGCCCTCTTTTGGTGGATGTAGCACAATTTCCACACTGTGAAGCCAGTATTAGAAGATTTAATTGTTAAAACGCTCTCTCTTCTTGTCACTGTGTTACACTTACGCATTGCCAAAGTTTTGTTAGTCTTGCATGCTTAATAAAAGTGCTGAGACTGTTATTAAGTCAACCGCTGTCAGAGGTTAATGAATTGGAAAAGTCTAATTGGATCCAGGCTTTTTGTGAGGGAGACAATAAGGAAGGAAGCACCAGTCATGTTGAGAAAAGTACCAAGTTTCTGAGAAACTCTTGCAATTCTGTTTTTAGAAGGATTCAGACTTTGATAAAGAGTGGTCTGTTTTACTTAAAAACTTATGGCGGTGTTGATATGCACCCAATAATGCCTTAATGTGAAAATAAAAGCAAGGTTTATCTGATTATGCAGACTAGCTGAATTTCAGTACTGCTATTAATTCCTGCCATTATCAAGCAAAACTTTCCTTCACACTGTTCTTATTTGAAGAAAGTGGGAATTGTAAAAATACCTGAATCGCTTTTACAGGCCTGTATGGAATCCTTTCTCTTGGCTACAAATCTGGTTGGGGGGGAGGGGGAAAGAAAAATTGGCAATTGAGATTATATTTGCAGCAAGCTATCATGTTGGAATGTTTGTCCCACTTCTGAGTTTAACGTGATGTGAAGTTACACATCAGATTCTTCCAGGAATCCAGAAACATGGCACTGCCTCTAAAATTTTACAATCTTTAAAAATTGGATTCAATTGTACATTTTAGCATTCGTGATTTGAGTGGTGCTTTTCCCTTGCTTTGTTTAATCATCACTACACAATAGTCTACAGCACAGCTTTTTTTAAAAAACACCTAGTACAGTTTTGGCTTCTTAAACTTCATATTTGGGTAGCTTACGCTGCCTTATGTGTTCAGTGTGAATAGTGTTTAAGTTGAAAATATTGTAAAAAAATTATATTTTTTCAAAAATATTTAAAAAAAAATAAATAACAGTAGAAATGACAAAAACGAGTGTTCATCTTATTTGTGGCTTGTGAGAACGACTTTGTTGTCCTGTTCACACGTTACATTTACAACAACCAATGCAAACCCAGTATCGGAGATAAAAGCTGGAAATAATGAAAAATTCTCAGAAATAGCCCAAATGACATTCTTGTCAGAGGAAGAGAAGCCTCTATAAAAGCAGCAAATTCAAGTGGGCGCAAATGTGTATTCATTTTGTCCCTTTCTTTAATATCCCGGTTTGTCTTTATACAATACTAAATGCCATAAATATGAAAGCTTTTGAAATGCAATTGCAAGCCTTTAGGATCGAAAGTGGCTATAGTCTCGCAGGCTGCTGCCAATGAAACGATAAGATTGGTGGTGCAGGCATTCAAGACTGACTACGTGTAGAGTATCAGGAATGTTTGCTGCAAAAAAAGATGTCAGCATTTCAAGTAGACAACCGTGAAAGCCAATTAGCTGACATATAAAAACACTGACCAAAGCTTATAGTAATAGTTCTGGTGTGTAATTCCTCAACGCTGCTGCTCCTTTTCTACTTGTGGTAGCTTGGGTTTATAGTACCCTTGCTTAATGATTGTTAGGAATCTAAAGAATATTTCAAAACCAGGAAAGCTACTTCGGGTAGTCCAGATCCAAAATGGTGCAGTTTGGAAAATGTTAGTCTGTTCATGAAACAGAACAGGGCTGGTTTGCTGCAGATGTACACCAAAAAAGAGCTCTGGACAAAAGTGGTTTTGGGGAAAATGAACTGAAAAACCCAGGACATCAGTGGTAGTTTAATAGTGAATTTTAAAAATCGTTATAATCAGCAAATAAAGAGACAGGAAATCCTCAACATACAACTAGAGTTGAATCCAAAATTTATGTTGCTAAGTGAGAAATTTGTTAAGTGAGTTTAGCTCCATTCTACGACTTTCCTTGCCACGTTTCTTAAGTGAATCACCGCAGTTGTTAAATTAATAATTTGGTTGTTAAGTCAATCTGGTTTCTCTGTTGACTTTGCTTGTCAGAAGTTTGCAAAAGGGGATCACATGACCCGGGAATAAATACGAGTCTGTTGTCAAGCATCTGAGTGTAAATCACATGGCCGTGGGGTTGCTGCAACAGTCATAGGTGTGAAAAATGGTCACAAGCCATGTTTTGCGGTGCCATTGTAACTTCAAATGGCCACGAAGTGAACTGTTGTAAGTCGAGGACTACCTGTACTGTCTTTTAATAATCTGTGTCACTGCTCTCTAATGTGCTGCACTTCACATGTTCTGAATTATAATTCCCTTCCTGCACTACAGCACGTTCCCAGTAGTCATGCAGACTCAGGGAACTGCAGTCCAAACAATGGGGGACATCAGCTTAAAGAGGACTGACCTTAAATTTTTCACATTGAGAAGTCATACAGCTGTATTTTGTTTGGTATGTACTTGACAAGTATACAAGAAAATACCTGAATGGGTATGGATCGGGGTTTGGGCCTCTTCACGTGTCACTGAATCTCAACCCAAGCTACCTTCCCACCATGTTAATGGAGAAAGGTGCTAAAAATTAAATTTGACAACAGGTTAAGCTTCCCGTTTCTCTTTTTCTTTTTTAATTTCCTGAACTACCAGTTGAGATTTCTTAAAATTTCCTCTTAGTTTTCATCCTTTACTGGTTGTCTTTATAAGACAAATATGTTAATGATTGTAAAAGGATGAATGGATCTTGGGTGTTTGAACCATTTCATGTGCATATATAAAAACAGAATTTGATTCCTGGAACTTGTGAAGAAAATCTTGGTAAGAGTGTTCTTCAGATTATCTACCACCTATCAATATTTTAACAAAAAAAATTCTGACTTATCAAAGCAAAACAAATTACTGTTAAAACCTCATTTTTAAATTTTGAATGTAAGTTCAGATTTTTCCTAAACAAGTAGGAAAAAAGGTGTTTATGGCACAGTCCCAACAATAGACATAATTTACTTCATTATACAATGAACAGAAATTTGACAGAAACAGCCAATGACATAAATATATATAATTATATTTCACAGACATTACACTTTTATGGGCATAGTTGTCCCCACAGTCCTCCCTTGCCTCCGCCCCCCAAAAAACTGGCCAGTAAAAAAAAAAGGTTTTACTTGCATGTAAGTATGAATGAATGTCACAGAATTAGGACTGACTTCAGTGATTTGACCTTGGATCACACGTTATCAGCTCCATCAGATCTGGACTGTTAAGATCTGGATGGAAACAAAGAAAATTTTGTGTATCTTTGTCATCTACCGTCTGCTGGTTTTTGTGGCCCACATCTGGCAGTCTTCAAATAAATCTTCCAATATCAAGAAAGTACCTGCTTTCCTTCTAAACACACACTGGATACTTACAAATCAAAGTGAACAAACTTATTGCCTCTGAGTTAGTATGTTTTGACAGTGCTTAAGTGAACTCTTAAATCAGGTTTTTCTAACAGAACGTGATATATAAGAATAATAGTTCTTGAATAGCCACACAAATATCCTCTGATGTGTTTCAGTTATTGATCTCGACTGATCTGAGACACTTTCACTGAAATAGTTTAAATGCAGCTAAACTTGTCTGCAGTCCCTGCTTTTAACTTTTTATTATACTATGAAGAACCCCTTCAAATCTTGGTACACATCCCTAATTCATCCACTGTATTGGCAACTTGTTCTGATACAGCAGGATCTTTCTTTGTTCTCGACTTAAAACCTTTGAAAACAGGACACACTGGTACATACTTTAACCAGTGAGTCCTTTTAATCAGACCCATCCCAAAGGGAAAATCGTAGCTCTTCAGTTTTGCAGATTCGTCACTGTTGGCATGTGCTCCAGCCTTCCACTGTACTAAGCCACGTTCCTCTTGAGTCCCTAGAAAAGAAAATATGGATTTGAAATCAGGCGGTTTTGGAAGAAAGGTTTCAGTGATCTAATTCACAAAAGAAAGCTATACTAACAACATACCACGAAGTAGAGAGTAGAAACATGAGATTAAAGAAATGTAAAAGTTGAAATAAGAAACTTTCTGGGAAGAGCGTGGTAGATTTGCCTGTGATGAGATCAACAGTTAAAAGGAACAGAAGTGTCTGCTTTTTGCATCTCATCCCATCAATTGGATACCGGTAGAACACACATAATTTGTATTCAATATGGTTTCATTCCCTAATGAAGAACTATGTGACAGATGGGAAGTCCCTATCCTAAATTCCAGGGAGATAGTTATGATACCACAAAAAACAACTTCCAGCCCCTTAACATTTAGCATATTGTGGCATGAGTTTTTGGTAGCAATTGGTTCTTGAAAATCCCTGCCATAATAAATTTTCTAGCCTTTTATGATGCTATGAGGTAGTTACAAAATTAAAAGGCCTATGTTAGTTATGAGACAGGGCTGCAAGAATGAAATTTTAAAATCATATTCACTACATCTGTCAGGCTACAGTATTAGAAGGTGAAAACGGGAGCCATCTACTTCTTAATAAATCTGGAAAAGCAGTAACAAAAAAGAAATGGCTATAAATACAATATTTGTACATCTAATTCTGTATTTTCTGCCACGGCTATGTATGAGGAAGATACTATTTAGTGTAGCAACACTAATGCAAGTAACCAGAAAGTACCAAATGATCAAGTATAGCACACAGTGATCAACATATATGTCCCAAAGGTGTTTTTTCAAGATGCAACTGGACTTTCTGGTTTTTCTTTGAAGATGTTTAGCTTTTCATCCATTACTGAATTCCCCACCATTCAGTCAGAGCTGAAGAAACTTTTTGGACGAGAAGCGAAACGTCTTCAAAGAAAAAAACAGAAAGTCCAGTTGCCTCTTGAAAAAGTATCTTTGGGACAACCATGACCTGAATGACTGAGAACCTCCATAGATCAAATATATATATTACTTTGGATGAATTTTGGGATTCTGTAAATCTATCCTTTTGAAATACAGGCTAAACACTTCAAAATAATATAATACAATGAATCCGGTGTACCTGGAACAGTGTTGTCCAATATAAATGCAATGCTGCCCCCAACAAACATTTCTGTGGTTAAAAGTACTCTTAATATCTGGTCCACTTCAGCAATGCCTACAAACCATAATAATTTATAGTTCAAAATGTTATCAAAATATGCTTAATATACTTCTGCATTTCTCAAATTTATCTTTGTTATATCCTTCACTCTATTCCCTTTTAGAGTAGGAAACACTATATACTGTAAAGCACGCAAAAGAAATGGTAAGCAATGCAAGTTATAAATGACAGGAAAAGAAAGGGAAATATAGCTAAATCTGGCTTAGCCAAACACTCTTCCCTACATCTCTTCAACCCTTCCTTGTAAGTGATCCAAGCTTTACACCATGACCGTATGGCATATCGCTTAAAAGCCATACTCTGGCTTTTGCTTTTTAAACCTCCCATCTTTCTGAGGATTCCCTCAATTTCATCCAACTCTGACTGTCTGGTTCTTCCCCTTCTTCTTGACTCAGTTTGATCTGATCCTCATTCATTCGTTCACTTCACAGAATCAAACCACCACATAATTCTGCTATAATTGTCACTCAAGGTGATTCACCACCCATTCTCTCCTTTTACTACATGGATATCTGAAGCACCCCATTTCATCTGCACCTAGCTTTTATGTTCCACCCAATCTACCCAACTTTGACTTCCATATAATAAAGTAAGCAAAGCTGTTGTATGTAGTCATTTTTACTTGTGACATTTATTTTTCTCAACAATATATGCTCCCGGCAATCTTTCAATCAGCATTTGCATATCTTAAATTTCTCCATCTGTTCTTCCATCTTATTTCACCAGGACACACATTAGTTACATTTCACTTTTTATCATGTATAGGCATAACCTGTAATTGTTTACCGCATTTTCACTCAAACATAGCTATCTTGGGTTTTAACACATTAATTCCTCACTGCGTCATAAAATCTAACATTCACAGGAATTCATTTGGCTTTGCTACATTAAAAAAATTCTACTTGGGTTTATATTCCAAATTCATCCACCTCTACTATCACCTCAAATATTCCTTGTAGATTTATCAACATTAACACCAAAGAAATCGCACACATTCTTAACTTCCATCCTTCCCAGAATTCATACATGCATAGATTGTATAACTCAAGCTTACTCACTTTGTCACATAATTTCTCCAAATCAGAGAACTTTCTTACATTCATCCATCTCTGTAACTTGCTGAAGAGTAAAAATCTGACCTGCATACCCTCTGCCTGGTGTAAAAATAGACTGTTGTATTTTCCAAATTATGCAGGTTGTCACCTTTTGCATTTTTTTGATCTGAATTCTGCCAAACATTTCCCATGCTACATGAAATAAATGGTAGTTTTTGCATTGACTCTTAATAACTTTCCTTTGTGTAGGGCAGAGATTTTCAAACTATGAGTTGTGGTCCCCTGGGGACCTAACCCTAACCCCGTGATGGCGAACCTATGACACATATGCCAGAGTGGCACACAGAGTCCTCTCTATTGGCACGCCCACCATCGCCAGCTACTCTTCTGGGTTCCGTTGCACACATGTGCAGCCAGCTGCTCTCTTCCGGGTTCCATCACACGCATGTGCATTGGCCAGATGGCCTAACCCATCCACAGGATGCAGGCAGCATTTGAAACCACATCCCCTCCAGTCCACGGAAAAACCTCTCTCCAGGGAACTGGTCCCTGGTGCCCAAAAGGTTGGGGGCCACTGCATTGAATGACAAATATTTAATATCTTCCTTAACATCTTTTCCAGCTGAAATTATTGCTATTGTTTTTCATAACAATCCCTTTCCAGTCCCCTCACCAATTTGATTATTCATTTACTGTCCTTAAAATGTGGTGGGTTTTCCTCCCTCCTTCTCTCTCTCTCTCTCTCTCAGTCCAGGATGCTAACAATGACATGTTGTGAGACAGCAACTAGGAAAAGCCACATGCTAAACAACCAACAAGCATAACTACTCCCAGATCATTGGTTCAATGGAATGGAAGAAAATTCAGAGTTGCTCAAGATGAATGGGGAAAGGCCACTTCTGACCTCAAACAGCCTGACATAGTTTGCATATCTCCCTAGGTAAAGACTCTTGAGTTGTCAGTACCTGTATTGATAGCATTCGGACCTGAATCCAAATAGTTTGGAAGGGTAAGCCCAAAAAACATTGCAAAACCTAGGATAAAAAGATTGCGGGAGGAATTCATGTCCACAAACTGTAGATTGGAGAGACCCACTGCAGTGATCATACCTGCAGAAAGAAAGAAAAAGTTAAATAAATAAATATATTAGTGGCGCAGTGATTAGAATGCAATATTGCAGGCTAACTCTGCTCACAGCCAGCAGTTTGATCCTCACCAGTTCCAGGTTGACTCAGCCTTCCATCCTTCCGAGGTTGATAAAATGAGAACCCAGATTGTTGGGGGAATTAGGCTGACTCTCTAAACCACTTAGAGAGAACTGTGAAGCACTGTGAAGTGGTATATAAGGCTAAGTGCTCGTGCTATATAAATACATGCCTAAACAAATAAATGGAGAATGCTTGAGAAGGGTAGTTAAGCCCCAAACTAAAAATCAGGCAGCAACAAAGACCATAAGAACTACTGATTTCAGTCTACTGATTTTTCCTGGATATGGTTTCAGCAGAAGGTTGAAATCTGAACATGATATGAAGACAAGGCTATCCTAGAAGTGCAAATTAGAGCTCTTGTGTGGAGATAGTGTGCATTACACTGTAACAAATGGCACCTCGGGTGTTTTATGAAAAGCAGATATTTAGAACTGGAAAGCAGCAGGGGAAGTAGAAGATTACCCACAGTTTCTTTTTAACTGGCGCCTCTCTCCCATTGCTGCATGGAATTACAAAAACCTCATTTTTGAAAGAAAACAATTCATTTCAACCTTCCTCTCAATCAGAAAGTTGCTCTGTCACTTGACACAGCTATTTCTACAAATGACTTACCAAACAAAGTGCAGAACATCCCTCCAAGGATGGGATCAGGGAGGGAGGCAAAGAGAGCAGTAAATTTGCCAATGGTTCCTAAAATAAGCATGATTCCTGCACCATACTGTACCACTTTCCTGCTACCCACCTGTGGAGGAAAAGCAGTAGTACAAATAATCAGCATATATTCATTATGAATTATTACGGTTTGTCTCACAGTCAGCTAGATGTACAGGTTGGATTTGGCATTTTTGTCTGCCCATCAATTCCTTCCCAAGGACCTGGGATAGGCAGATGTGGATGTTTGATGGATTTACCAATATCATTGGAGGATGTAAGTTGTTCCAAGTAAAACTCCAAGTAAAGTAAATTATTATGGTTTGTGGCACAATCAGCCAGATGTTCAGTATTATAATTATTTGTTCACAATAATATCATTCATAGCTGCCAGTTCTTTAGCTGGTTATTATTATTAATCTGTATATGTTGCTTCTGTTACATTTTCTGCTGTCTCTACTCAACATATGAGTCATGCTTCCAGGTACACACTGAACCTGAAAGGACTTTTTGTATTTAATACCATCAGGCACATACAAGCTTTAATTTTTTTCAGTAGGATTTCCAGGGAGCTTTCTGAGCAAAATAAGAGCAGCAAACCCATTTGTTTTAGAACAACAATTGTCACAGCTGCTTTCTCTGGTCAGCCCGGGTGCAAGCCAAGCAGAATGGTGACACATCTCAGAGGAAATTTCCCATTCAAATTACAGGTGGTGCACTTGGAGTGAAGCAGTGCAAACAATGGGGGACATCACCTTAAAGAGGTTGGTGAGAAATGATGGTCCTTCCAGAGGCCTTACTGATCCCCAGTTAAGAGAATCAAGAGGGTGAGTCCCTGTCTAATCTAAACCCTGGAGAACTACTAGCAATCTGACCAGATGTTTTTCGGGTTAGCTGAGTAGCCTGATCTGATCCTGCAGTTCCTTAATTTTTAGAAAACAACAATACTGTAATTTAACTTTTGCAAAGGTGGCAACAATTCTGCATACTTAACTGGGCCCATTATATGAACAACACAGCACCAAAAATGGGCTAGACTACCATAATGCTAGAGCAAAAACATCTCTCAGGAATCTAGAATGGCATAAGTGCAGCTTGTTTACAAAGGACCTCAGAATTCATCCTACGAAATTACCTTGTGATGCCAAGATACAATCTATCTATCCCAGTTGCAGATTTTGCCCAGGTGCTAAAAACTGAAGCCTTGTGCTTCTCCCAGTGCAACAAGAAGCAGGCAGCTGTGTGTAAATCCATTAAAAGCCTAGAAACAGAAGATGCTATCAGAACAGTGAAGGGTGGTACCTTGGTGATGCCCAAGACTCCAATATTCGGGCTGGAGGAAGTAGAACCATTGCCAGTGCCCAGCAACCCAGCAATGATACAACAGATTCCCTCTGTAAAAATGCCTCTGAGGGGAAAGAAAAGAAGAATTCTCAAGAGTTGCGTTAGATGTTCCAGGTCTCTCTCCTCGCAGTGTTAGGGTGATGCATTTCAGTTGATGGATACCCAGCAAATTACATGAAGATCTTATCAAACTTTTTAAAGGAATAACTTCCAAAAAATTAGAATTAGATGAGGGTCACTTGCTAGTTAAGCCAGATAGTGTTTGTCATAAACAGATGTGGCTGCCTGGTGACTTGTGGTGTTTTGGATTCTCATCACCTGTTCATCCTATTCCCTGACTTTGGCAGACAGAAACCATCTGATTAAAAAAAAGAGAGAGAGCAAATTCTACCTTGCCCCACCCAATATGACATTTATGATACTTCTTCCTGCTGGTCATAGTCCTTGGGGATGCCATGTGCAGGTAACTGCCACGTCCTGAACTATTGGAAACATCAGAGGAATTGAGCACACAGAACCATACAGACCTTCTGCCCACCCACAGGCACTCACAGAGATAATCCCTTCGTAAATCCCTCTGGCCTGGTGGCTGAATCTTCCTGGGGTAATATTCCACCTCTGCTTATACCACAAACATTTGTGTCCATTTGTGTTTCATACACCCACAGGAATTCAGCATGATCAGTTCTGAATGTAACTGCACCACAGCGTGTGTGCGCGTGTGTACATTAAAAAGACAACATGAAAAGGGTCCACAAGGTTCACCCTATATTAGGAAAGCTTCAGTTAAATATCCCAAACAATCTGTGAAGCAGCCTGAGAGAGTGTGATGTAGGCGAGGCTGATGTGCATGCTGTCTGTTGACTCCCTGAAAGATTTTCAAAAGAAACCCATGAGAAACATTTTGACTCTTAAATTAGATCTCAAATATTGATCAGCCTCTTTCTTAAGAAGGGAGCAGTTACAGTGTTTTGTTTTCAGCAGTGAAACAAATCTGGTCTCTTGAAACTGTTCCAAGGAACCTACTGGTCTGTGTTGCTGGTTATGCTCACATGACAATCTTGACCAGGTCAATTGCAAACTTCATAGCTGTATTTGCATAATATTGTAAACCCTTTTATTGTAGCCTTGCAACAAAATGGGGAAATTGTTAGTTTTGATGGCTGACTTAGTAAATCCTCTGAACCCAGCTTCTTCAAATGTTTACAGTTCAGCCAGGGTAGTCTGCATATCAAGAGAACAAATTAATGTAGAAACCAAGCGAAGTTGTTCTATAATACAGTACATAAAGCACCCTGAGAAAATGATGGGAGGGAAGCAGCTGTTTTTAAGGAGTTGTAAAGCTATTCTTGTTGCACGCACACATTGATGCTGACTAGATCTGAAGGTTTAATCAGTAAAGTGAGCTAGCAAAGCTGTTCTACCTCATACCAGTTGTGCATTGTGAATGCCAGAATGAAATATGCAAGGGAAATGGGAAGAGATGGGCATTGCAAGAATTAAATTCTCTAAAGTGTCACCCGAAGAGTGATCCAGAGGCAAACATAATGGAAAATCTGTGTCTTAGAATGATGGGGATAACATGACCCACATTTTTCCCAGTCTAGAAAACCTTAAGACAAGGATCTCCAAAGACTGACAGAAAATGACAAAAGGAAGGCCTTGTGGATATGTTAATGAGGCAGTGTGCTTCCATGGTGAAAAAAATATTCTCAGACTTCTTAAATGAGTAAAGAAATCGGCATTCGAAGTGCACAAAAAATGGAGATTTTTTTTTAAAACAAAGTTTTTCTAATTTCCTTATTCTGACTTTTGGCATCACAAAATAAGAAAACATTTTTTCTAAGAGCCTTTAGCACTGAAGTATCATCCTCCACAGTTTTTGTAGAAATGTGCTTAAAATATTATCTTTGTTTCACCAGTGAAAAGAAGAACAGACCCTAATAAAAATATAGACATCTCTGAGCCAGATGCACCCTACCTATTGATGGCATGGACTGGTGGCGGGGGAGCACCTGCAAGTCGGGCGCAGGCATAATAATCTCCGATGGACTCAATGATGCCAGATAATGTCGCACTGAACATTCCCAGCACAGCAGCCGCAGTCACTGTGGGCATCCCCCACTGACCTGGGAAAGCAGACAACACAACAAATATCAGCTGGGCTGTAAAATGTTCCTCCAGGTAGGAGGAGCAAAGGTTGAAGTCCAATAAATAAAAACCAGGAAGCCCAGATTCTTCTCTCTTTATGTGAGTGTCTCTTTCAATCACACACAAATTCACACCAGCCCATATGAATTCTCTGACAAATTACCTAAACCTGCCTCCAGAGCGAAGCACAGCATGAAATATGTCCAGAGTACCAAAGGTAACAGTAGAACATCTTGGAGTTCTACCATAAGCGTGTATATGTATGAGTGTGTATGTGTTTGTATACAGACAGACACAGACAGACAGACAGACAGAATGAACAAACATCTTGGAGTTCTATCATAAGTGTCTATATATACCATAAGTGTGCATATACTGTATATATAAGTGGTACCACTTATATGCACACTTATGGTATATATAGACACTTATGATAGAACTCCAAGATGTTTGTGTTCCGTCTGAAAAGAAGCACGTGAGACCGGGTTCCAAACAACAACTATTTATTAAACTCACAAGGCAAAAGTATACAGAACAACAGCCCAAGCCGTGGCAGCCCTTTTTGTAGCGGCTTGCCTGCGGCTTGTGGCCAATGACACTCTTTTGACTGTTCCCACCGTTTGGCGGGCTTCCCGGATTGGTTCTTGAATAACTGATCCGCGAGTGGTAGCTGGTGGCTCAGGATGGCGCCGACCCCAAAAGGTGAGGCATCACAGGTGACCGTCAAGGGCAGGGTATTGCTATACTGGATGAGAACGGTGTTGGACGTTAATAGATCTTTGATACCCTGGAAGGCTTTTTCTTCCCGGTGGCCCCACGTCCAAATGGTTTTTTTTATCTAGCAGTCGATGTAAGGGTTCTGCTATTGTTGCCTTATGGGGCAGGAACATGTTGTAAAAATTTATGAGGCCTAGGAATGCTTGAAGCTCAGTTTTGTTCCTGGGCCTAGGAGAGTCTTTTATAGCCTTCACTTTTTTTTCGGTGGGGTGAATGCCTTGTTCATCAATTAAATAGCCCAAAAACTTGACCTGGTTGGTGGCTAATTCACACTTCTCTCTTTTTACTTTGAGGCCTGATTTTCTAAATCTTGTTAATACTTCTCTTAACCTGGTCTGTAGCTGGTTGGCATTTTTTGCTGAGACCAGTACATCGTCAAAGTAAGGGACGACACCTTTGATTCCGTTTAACACACCTGGGGCAACACTAGTGCCGAATTGGAGGCGGTTACACTTGAATGCCCCTCTATGTGTTACAATAGTCTGTGCCTCTGCTGTAATAGGATCAACGGGTAGTTGTTGATACATCTGTGTGAGGTCAAGCTTCGCAAAAAAATTTCCTCCCCTTCACGAGTGCGGTAAATGTTGCACTACCGGCACTGGGTATGCACTTTGTTGGAGCGCATGGTTCAGGGTTGCCTTATAGTCTCTGCAGATGCGCACTGACCCATCTGGCTTCACCAGTGTGACGATAGGTGTTTCCACCTGGTATGGTCGATTGCCTCTAAAACCCCTTGAGCTATTAATTTATTCAGTTGCTCATCAATTTTTGGTTTTAACGTGAAAGGGATGCGTCTGGCCTTGAAACGGATGGGGGCTCTTTTCGGGTCTAGGCTAAATGAAATTGGGGTCCCCTTGTACTTGCCTAGAGTCCCGTTGAAAACATCTTGGAATTCTTGGAGCAGGCTCTCCTTCCAGTTGGCTGTGGCGATGCGGTTGATCCCGGTCATCCCGATTCCCAGGGGCGCGAACCATTCGATCCCTAGCAGACTAGGGCAGTCTTGGTCAACAATGGTCAGAGGCAAGATTTTGGCGTGGTTTTTAAATTTGATGAGGAAATGTCCAAGGCCAACTACCAGAATTCGATTTCCCTGGTAGTCTTTTAGCACTAGTCTTTGTTTCTGTAGTTCTCTCTGTTTAATGTTCGGTATCAGGCGCCGGATGGTATTCCAGGATACCATAGATAGGAACGACCCTGAGTCTACTTCCATCTCGCAGGGCCTCCCCTTGATGCTCACCTCTATCCAAACCTTCTTTCCGTTCTCCGCCCTGGCATTGCCGATGGTGACTGTCTGATGCGTTTCTTCCCTGTCACTGGTTCTCTTGTTCTGGTTCCATCTGCTGCCGGCTTGTCTTTCTTTATGTCTGGGGGGGTGGGGGTGCTGCTGCTGCGTCTTTTTGGACTGTAGCTCTTTTTGTTGAGGCAGACCCTTTCGATATGCTCCCTTTTATTACAAGCCCTGCATATTGCATTGAGGAACCTGCATTCAGCTCACGGGTGGTTGCCTCCGCAGCCCACACATTGAAACTCCCGCCGATTTCTCCTCTTTTCACACCATTTTTTTATCTGAATGAAGTCTATCGATGTCTTCATCGTCGTCCTCAGTATCACTCTGGGATTCAATGTTTTCATAGTGGGCTGTTGCTGTGGGCTGTTTCTTTCCTCCCTCTGCCTTCTTCTCCCTGGGTTGGGTTGGCAGGTCTGGAATTGCGTTCATTTGCCGCATGGTGGCTGCTGACTTCTTAGCTGCTTCGGCGGCGGTTCAGGAGTTTGCTCTGAAGGGTAGTGTCCTTCAGACCGAGGACCACGCGGTCCCTCATGGCCTCGTCCATGTTCTGGAACTCACAGGCTCCTCCAATGTGTCTCAAGGCTGCTACAAAATCTCTGATTGTTTCATCTTCCTTCTGGTCCCTCTTATAGAATTTGTGCCTTTTTATTAAATTCGAGACCTCCGGTGCGTAGTGTGCTCGGAGCATTCTGTTGAGGTCGGACCAAGTCATCTGTTTGACATCTCTGGTTTTCGTCAACGCCTTCGCCATTTTGAACACGGCCGGTCCGCAGTGTGTAAGGAAGACAGACCTCTTCCTTTGGTCCGAGATTTCTTCCATCTCATTGCTTTCTAAAAACATAAGAAAGCGATCGATATATGATTCCTAATCCTCCTCATCAGGATTGAATGGTGCGGGCAACACGTTGTTACTGGCCATCTCTCTCGCTCGGTTCAGATCGCCACGTGCTTTGGTCTCACCTTCTACGACGATCCCACCTTCGTCGCTAGTGTTCCGTCCGGAAAGAAGCGTGTGAGACCGGGTTCCAAACAACAACTATTTATTAAACTCACAAGGCAAAAGTATACAGAACAACAGCCAATCCGCAAGTGGCCTTTTTGGCCAATCAGAAAGAGGAACTTGGAACCTACCAAGTTCCATACAGAACAGTTTGTTCATTCTATCTATCTATCTATCTATCTATCTATCTATCTATCTATCTATCTATCATCTATCTATCTATCTATCTATCTATCTATCTATCTATCTATTTATCTATCTATCTATCTATCCACACACACACATCATACAGACACACATTTATGGTAGAACCCCAATATGTTCTAATGTTACCTTTGTACTATGTGTGTGTGTGTGTGTGTGCGCGCGCGTGCACACATACACACATATATACTCACATGCACACACACATACACACACACACAATGTACATGTTTGGAAGGATGAAAAGAGCAAAGGGCAAAGGAATGGAGATTGAAGGTTGAAAGATATGAGAAAACCTTTCCTTTTCTCCAGGTCCACCAAGATTTAAACTCCCACATGCAACTTGTGTCTTGGAATGTAAGTGGTGACTTGGGAGGTTTGGGGACAACATAAGGTTCTCTCATGAGAATGTACTCTACCATTCAGCCTGTTTCTGGAAGGGCCTGGTTACAGGAGGGCCTCAGCACATCAAAGGCAACAATTCCATCACTGGCTGAACTGCTAATCCATGCCTGTCCATCATCCCAGGGAGATCTCTTCCATATAAAGGGAACATGTAAGAGCAGATAAAAGAGGGAAGATCCTGCCCGTTCTCATGCAATAGGCAAATAAAAGAGAAAGAATAACAAGGAAGGAGGGATTGGAGATAGGAGGGCATCAGACCTGTTTTCAGTGTAATCTTGTGTGGCTTAGCATGTCATGTGGATCAGAGGTGGTATTCAGTAGGTTCTGAACCGGTAGCAGAAATTTTGAGTAGTTCGGAGAACCGGTAGTGGAAATTTTGAGTAGTTTGGAGTACCACCTCTGACTGGCCTCTCCCCCTCTATTATCTACCTCCTCCCGAGTCCCAGATGATTGGCTGGGTCTTCTTTGGTTGCCCTGCATAGGAGAACGGAGCTGGAAAGCAGGTTCATTGGGGGGGGAGGGGATTTTGCAGTAATCTTCCCCTGCCATGCCCACCAAGCCACACCCACCAAGCCATGCCCACAGAACCGGTAGTAAAAAAATTTGAATCCCACCACTGATGTGGATGCATATTCCATTGCTTCCTCCCAAGATTGATGTGAGGTGAAGAGAACTAGGAGGCCAACTTACAGGGGTAGGGAAAGCGGAACCAGGGTGCTATGGACAAGATTTCTCCTCTAGCATCTGTTCTGGCCTTGAATCCGTAGGCACTGGCATCCCGAGGAAACACATCCGTCACTGTCAGAATGTAACAAAGCAGCCAGACCACCAAAATGGCTAGTATGATCTGAAGAGGAGATATAGAAAGGCAGAACACAATAATCTCCCACCTATATATCCACACTGAAAACAAGTCAGAAGACAGGAAGTGACAGTTGGAAAAGAACATGGATTTCTAAACTATTGTCCATCTACTCTGTGCTACTCTGCCTAGTTTTCACTTTAGAGACTTCTGTAATCCAGTCCTGGGAATATTTATACTGCATATAAATCCCATAGAGCTGAGGGAACTTTATTCCTGGAGAATTGTCTAAAATTGCAGATTGAAAATTTTAAATATTCAAGAATGCAGATTTGAATATTTCAGCCAAAATCAAACTTTTGTGTTAAGGATCTCTTCTACATTCCTTCTCCTTTACTCCTAACAAATGTACACAATTGATTGGCCAAAGCTTTTACAATCTCCCTCTCTTTGTTATGTTTAGTTTTAATTAATTCCCAGTCTCTCCTTTGGCCCGTTTTGCCTTCTTGCTGCAGGGGAAGTTTCTGAGTCAATTCACCTTTGTGGTGGATAAGAGAGAATACTGCATGTGAATGGCTTATTTATGTATGGTCAGAGAAACCTTCCATGTGGGAGAAGAATAAGCTGTTTTTGTCAACTGATGCAACTGGGGAACCTGGCAGGATAAAAAATAGCAAATTCTGACCAACTTTTTTTCGGGGGGGGGGGGTGCATACAAAATTTGCCCACAATAAAATGATGATTAAACGACAATCTCCTTACTGGAAACATCTTGAAGATCTGTATCTGGATCAAAATGCAGCCTTTTCCATATTTATACCCAGGAAGGAGAAAAGAAACATTTCGTAGGTACTGAGCAAACAGAACAATTAAAAAAATAGACCTGTTCAAAGGAGAGAAAAGATATGAGTGAACAGATTAGGAGCAATTGGATGCAGAAACCCTGGGATCAATTCATATAATTTCAAACTGAATTTTTTGGATTATACAGTGATAGTTATTTTCCTGAACTTACCATTATCTAGGCATTTCCTTACATAAGTCTAATACCTTGTAGTTATATTAGGACTATACCTCTCCAAACTCCAGCTGGCAGAGCAGCAGCTATGCTTATTAGAAATCTTGGGAGGGAAATGATTTGGAGGGCATCCAATTAAACAAAGGCAGGTTTTGCAATTTGTACTAAACCACCAGTTGGATCAGCCATCTGTCACATGAGCTGGCCCTGCGTATGCCCTGGTTTGACGATTTCAGAGAGCTTCTGATCTGATTTTCTGATTTGTGCTGAGTAATTTCACAAAAGTACTTCATTCCCTCCCACCACCAAGTCCCAAAACTGAGACAAGTGTTAACACAACATCTTTGTGAATTTGCCTCTCACGATTGTATGATCTTTTGCATAGGCATATCTAATCATGGCTAACTTAGGTAACAAACGTACTAGTTGAGAATCAGAGTTGAGGTTCAGCAGAGCCAGGGTTTTGATTGGTGGGTTTAGAACAGGGGTCTCCAAACTTGGCAACTTTAAGACTTGTGGACTTCAATTCCCAGAATTCTCCAGCTAGCATAGCTTTTTGTGGAGTTGAAGTCCACAAACTTAAAGTTGTCAAGTTTGGAGACCTCTGGTTTAGAATCTGCTTTCATCTTCTGACTGCTCATCTCTCACCAGCCTTGGAATATTGATGCCCTGAGAGGTTAATGAGCCTCAGTCCAAGTCCAACAGCATTCAGCTGAGACCTGCTGAAGTCAGAGCAAATATATGAAAAATGTATCAGTTGGACTTGAGCCAAATCAGATAACTGTCAATGCTCTTACCAAGAAAAGTTCAGTGCTTCTTCTCACAACATATTCTTCCTGCTCTTGCTTCCTTGCCTATCTAGAGTGACAGAACCATAGTGAACCAATGGATGAGGATAAAATATGAGGTTCCAATTTAGGTCCATAAAGCAAACTTCTCTGAAGTCAGCAGCCAGAATCACAGAGAATGAATGTGGTGACTGAAAGTTTCATAATATCTATTTTACATATTCTATTCATGATTCTTAAACTGTGAATTATGGATAGTTCAGCCACCAGTACTCAGATGTAGGTTATTCCTTAATTTGTAAAAATATGTGGTCTTTCTTTGGTTGTAATATATAGCAGAACTGCAGAGCTACAAACCCCTTAGGAATAGAGATAGGAGATTCATAATGTTCTTATATTGCCACTGTCCTATCCTACTTATCATGCACACTTATACTCATAAGTGTGCACAAGCACAGTCTTTCTGAAGATTTGAGCCACTGGCAACCAACCATCCAGAACTTCACACTCTGCTTCACTTGGCTTGGTCTGGCAATTGAGTGAGGAGATGAGAGGGCATCTGGCCAACGGTCCAGTTTGTATCTCTGCTGTTCACTCCTCTGAGATCCTACAGTAGTTTTGTAACTCTACAGCTTTTGCTCCACTCTTACATCAATCTGAAAATCTGCTGTACTGAAAAAGGAGCACCTACAATGCAGCAATGCCCCAGTGTGATCCAGCTCTATCTCCTGCTGCTTGGAAGACTGAGAGACCTATTAAGGAGACAGTAGGTGTGACTGTCAGGGGCCCAATGTAGCTGAGCAAGGCTCCAGGAACACCCAGAAATCCAATTGCCACTTCCACAAGGCTGGAAATGATGATGGCTCCTTGGATCTAGGGCAGAAACAGGAAAAGGATGGATTAACTTGATAAAGATGCATTGCAAATGCAGTGTTTCAGCAAGACCAGCATGACTGTATTTCACTCATGATATTTGTAATTATCCTAATGTAACAAGGATAGCCCTCTATCTAAAGAGATTAGACATTTCACAGATTGACTGATTTCCTGAAGCCTGGCTTAAGAGGAAGAACTCGAAATGGGAAGAGAAAACAGATGTTTCAATGTTGGCTATAAGCTGTCAGCACTTGAACAAGCAGACTAAGGAAGCCAATGCAGCCACTCGGTTGTCCTCTTCCTCTCCCCCAACCATGATAAAATGCAACTTACTATTTAAAAAGATAGAAATGTTTAGAAGAATGCATGCATTTTATGATATTCTTCATTGTCATTTCATTGAGAGATGAACAGCTAGCAACTGTAATTTAAGGGAAAAAGTCTGCTTTCTTGCAAGGATGTATGTAACTTTATTGGTCTTTCACATGTATGTGCCCAACTGGTTTGAGTTGGGTTATAACCCTTTATAAAAGAACACTTTTGTACAAATTGGGTTTCAACCTGCCCTTATTCATTGCAACCTTAATCCCTAGCATTAGGGTAGCAAACAGCCACAGGAGGACTTCCAGCAAGCCCTGAACTTAAAATACATAAATCGCCTATTAAAGTATCTATTTTCTCCTTCAAAATCAAATTAACTTCTCCCGCAGATGTGAATCCAAATGTTAAGCTCCACCCACTTTGTCAGCCATGAAAGATATTTTGATGAGATGCACATAGGGGTTCCCTGACATTAGTTGCATCAATCACTACCAACAAAGTTTCTTTCCTCTCTCGCACTGCCCAAAAATCCAAACAAATATAGAAATTTTTAGGAAACTTCTTGGTGACCTAATCTTAACCCTAACCTTATATATATCTTAGTTCCTCCAAAAACATACTAAATATAGCTCAACATCTCATAATAGGACACAGTTGAAGCAATTATTTTAAATCTTGTCTATGGAGATTCCCAGTCATCCAGATCATGGTTGTCCCAGAGGTGCTTTTTCAAAAGGCAACTGGATTTTACCCTTCCTTAAAGACATTTCACTTCTTATCCAAGAAACTTCTTCAGTTCTGACTGAACTGAAGTCAGAACTGAAAAAGTTTCTTGAATGAGAAGCGAAATATCTTCGAGGAAAAACAAAGTCCAGATGTCTTTTGACAAAGCACCCCGGGACATATTTGAAATCTTAGTAAATAGCACATTTTAATTGCTTCATCTTGCCTAACATGTCATCTAGCTAACAAAGAAGAATTGGAAAAAGATAAAATCTGATACACACTTCCCTCAATGGGTATGGAAAATTATTTATAAGTGCAATAACCATATTTTCTTGGAATAAATAAAAGACAAACCTAAAAAAGAAGAAAATCTGAAAGAGGATTCATAAGGATTAAAAATATTTATGTTTATAACTTTGTATTCCAAGGGAAAATTCAAGAGCAAATGCAAGAAAATAAATAACTAAATCAAATAAATTTAAAAGACAGTTTTCTGAATTGAAGGTTTGTCCCTTATAATAAAGGACATCTGGTGACCGTACTGATAAGTAGAAGATGTGGGAGTTTCCTGCCATAAAAAAAAATATTTGATGGCTATAAAGAATTCCTCCAGATCACAATTTCCCACTGATGACCGGTTTCCTGAGAAATGTGTGTACCAGGGAAGGCTGGGGTCAAACTTACTTCTCTCATTCTTGGTTGCCATATGTGAGAAGTGTTCAGTGGTAATGTCCAATTGCCATAGATTTGGTCTGCATGAATTAAGCAAGATATTGGGGTTAAAGAGCACAACTAGACAATAAACTTTCTTTTTCCAGAGAAAGATAATTCTATTTCAGAACAGCCTGAATCCCAGAGATAATAGTGGACATGGGACAATATATTTCTTCCCCTTCCATCCCATTTATTGATATTATGGTGGTAGGTAGTATGTGTTGAGAAATAAACATTCATTAAAAATTGGGTATAAATGTATGCTTTTCCTGATTTTCTTATATGGAAATGGCAGTTGGGTATGCCAGGAGAAACAAAATGAATTGAATGCAATGAGGATGGAGTCCTTAAGAAGTATGTATAGTAAAACAGGAAAAGCTTGGGTCAAGGTGAAGAGGCTGATGATTAAATGTAAACTGAATGGAAAACAGAGGGACCAGGGTAAAAGAAATGCTATGATTCCAACCCTAACTTATAAAGTAAGAATGAATGAATGGGCTGAGAAGAAGAAGAAGATAGAGAATGTCTTTATTGAATGGAGTTTATGACAGGAAAAAAAAGAAAAGTAATATAGGAAAGTGTGTGACCATGGTGGATGCAAGGATAGAAAGATATGGAAAGCTAGTGAATGAACTAAATCTATCTATATTGCTTTTTCTTACTGTATGCACTTGATGTCTTTGGTTTATAATTAGTTATTCTTTTATACCCTGCATTACATTGCTTAACCCCAAAAGTTTGTATCCAGACCCCTAGATGGCTTTGAATGTATGTATTTTGGACTTTTGTAGACCTCCTAAACGTTGTAGTTTCCAAAGTCAAGGGTAAAGAATCCTAGAAATTCTAATCAGAAAATCTGGAAGGCAACCGATTTGTCTATCACAATGTTTCTCAACCTGGACAACATATCTAGATGTCTGGCTGGGAAATTCTGGTTCTTGTTTACAGTCACATCACATCACATATACAAATAGCCCTTAACCTACGGCCACAATTGAGCTCAAAATTTCTGTTGCTAAGCGAGACAGTTCAGTGAGTTTTGCCCCATTTTATGACTTTTCTTCAGTTGTTAAGTGAATTTGGCTTCCCCATTGACTTTGCTTGTCAGAAGGTCATAAAAGGTGATCACATAACCCCAGAACACTGCAACCATCATAAATCTAAACTTTGATCACGTGACCATGCAGTGGTTGTGTGAAAAACAGCCATAAGTCACTTTTTTCAGTGCAGTTTTAACTTTGAACAATCACTAAATAAATGTGTATAAATCGAGGATTACCTATTTTGCCATTTGGAAAGCTACTGACTTCCTTCACTCATTGAAAGGCTTCTGAAGATATTTCTGTTCTAGATCCTTTCAACTTACAGGCTATCCAAGTTTCAATTACCTTCTGGAGGACATTTCCACTTTTCCAGGGCCAAGATGGATTTGGCAGGAACCAGGAATGCCAGGGCACTGGCTTGAAACAGAGGAAGCCTGCCTTACGGAAGTGTGGAGGGAGAAAAGTGCATGGATTCAGTGCTGCTGTCAGGAGTCCAGATGAAGTTAAGCTGACATGAACTTGTAGTTTTGTATAAATAAATAAATATTTACATCTATATATACAGCAAACTAGATAGTCAGGCAAACACAAACTTGTATATATAAATAAATATATTTTGCATCTATACATACAGCAGACAAGACAGTCAGGCAAACATGAACTTGTAGTTTTGTATAAATAAATATATTTTACATATATATGTACAGCAAACTAGATAAGTCAGGCAAACAGGAGCATCATGAGGTAAATCACAGAGCATGCAGGCCACACAGAAGAAAAAGGCGGGAGAAAAGGGAAACCCCACCCCCACAGCCACAGCAACCAATCACAGCACAGATTGCCTCACACAGGAGCCAGCACTCTCCAATCAATCAATTGTAACTGTGTGTTCTGGCTCAATGTACAATCCCACTGTTTCAGCTACTAAATTTAAACACCTTAACAGGTTCCCCCTCATAGCGGTCTCTTTTCCATTACATTCACCAAGGAGCAAACCAGAAAAGCCATACCTAATGCCCACAGTGCTTTGGATGAGGGTGGTAATGCCGACACAGCTGAAGATGGTGCCAATAAGTTGACTGATGGTGTACTGGTCCTTCCCTACACAGAGAGACTCTGCCAGAAGGAAGGGAACGGCGATGGTGCCACTGAAACATGTCAAGTAGTGCTGGAGGAAAGATTAGGGTGGAGGATGTGTCAAACGAGCATAAGATCAGATGATGTCTCCAAACTAACACGCAGGCATCACAGCTTTGGGATTCAGCTAAAAATTCACTGGTTATGTAGGAATGCTGAAATAGCAATAGCAATAGCAGCTAGACTTATATACTGCTTCATCTAAGCGTTTTACAGAGTCAGCCTATTTCCCCCAACAATCTGGCTCCTCATTTTACCCACCTCGGAAGGATGGAAGGCTGAGTCAACCTTGAGCTTGGTGGGATTTGATCTGCCAAATTGCAGGCAGCTGGCTGTCAGCAGAAGTAGTTTGCAGTACTGCACTCTAACCACTGCGCCACCGAGGCTCTTCTATACAATTCTATACAACTGAAGCCATAAACTGTTGTTCTAATGTGGATAGTAATTTCCCCAAATAGGGTTTATTCTCTCCGTGTGAAATATGAGTCAAAGACATTTCCTGGGAGTTCTGTGGCCTTTCTTTAAACTGTGAATTCAGTGGTGAGGACTGCAAGAGTGCGGCCGAAATGGGACTAATGACATGCAAAACAGAGGAGTTGTCATGCTTGGCACGTTCTGAGATTTGTTGCAATCTTTAAAAAAAAAAAACAACTAAGAGGCAAGAATGGTCTCCTTTGCTCCCATCTTTCCATCTTATCCTTTCCCTTTCTACTTCCCTCAGCTACCAAATCCCTTGCTTCCTGTCTCACCCCAAATTATTTCTCCCAAGGAGAAAAAAAAGAAATCAGAGCAAAACACTGAAATATGTATGACTTATTTGGGACACTGACCACCAGGAATCACATATCCTATGTAGAGAATGGGTACACAAAGTTGTGTTCATTCTTGTTGTAGCTCCATTATTAGCACTGAGCCAACAGATGAGATCATAATCTTGGTGGCTTTGTAAGGGTGACATAGCGTATTTTTCTTCTCACTATACATTTTTCAATTTTGTTTAAAGTGCATCTGAAATAGTCTCAAGATGTGATTGGGGTGTAAAGTTCTATAAATGCTAATATTGCAGAGATAATGAACAATAGAAGTAAGATGCAATCACCATTCAGTATAAGAGTCATAGTCAAGGTACGTCTTGTACCTTTTCAACAATGGCACCCATTGATGAGGGAACATACAAAGTAACATTTAAATACTTGTAATGAGTCACTTTGTTATTGTGGGTGGAGAAACAATCACCATGCCAAATATTTGCTCATTTAAACAAGTCAGGGAGAACAGCAAAAGAGCCCGGAAGGAGCTAACCCAGTTTATTCTACCTGAAATCCCAAGAGGATGCAGAGGTACCATGGGGGCGCATCTTCAATTGTATAGAGCATATCAAAATTCTTCTGCTCCTCAGAGACTGGTGGAGCAACACAATTCCCATTTGCTGCTTTTTGCTGAAAATTAAAGAGAGCCATTGCACATAAAGAAAAGGCTAGGAAGATTTCTGTTATAACTGGAACAGGTGCCATGTTAATCCTTGTGTATGCTATAGTGAAAACGATGCACCAGAAATGAACACACTGCTTCTACACTTGTTACAATCTCAACTATAGCCAGAAGGAATGGATAGGAGTGCTGAAATTTACAGTAATGCCTGACATTATTACCTCTTTTGTTATTCTTACACTTGATCTTTCTCCCTGTTTTTGTTATGGGAAAAATGAAAAGTCCTTCTTGGAATCCAAGGAGGAGATTCTTCAGGAATAAAGAAAGTCTGTAAATTCTACCACTTCTTAACAATGACTGCCATCTCTTGGATATCTTTGAAAATTCTGAGAAAAGATGGATCACCCCTCCCTCCCAAACTGAAGACAGTGGGATCCAATTGCTCCTGTATCCTTTGAGTCCATGGTGAAAGTATGACCATAGTCGGTTTCTGTAGTCTCTGGTCATGGAGGAACTTCCAAATTCTCAAAAACAACTTTTCTCAACCTGGAATCTGCTGAACATATTGCACTACTACTTTTATAGTTGGCTGGGACTTCTGAGGATTGCCTCGATCATAGGTGGAAGCAAAAGTAAGGGAGAAATGAATACAGGAATCTGGGAGGCAGATGTGGACAGCAAAAATGGATATATTAATCATGCTGCATTTATCATTGTGTTCTGCCTTATCCAACCATGATCTTCTTTAATATTCTTGATGATGGTATATGTTCTACTAACAACTTCCAGAGTTCATGCAAGAAATTCCAGATTCTTATAAATAATTCCATCCAGTTGTTTACTCAGAGGTAGACCACAAAGCCAATTTAGTGTAGTGGCTAAGAACCTTGCCCAGAAACCAGAAACTTATGAATTCTAGCCTTGCCTTAGCCTTGAAAGCCAGTTGGATGACTTAGGGCCAGTCATTCTCTCTCATTCCAGCCCATCTCTAAGGGTTGCTGTTGTGGGAAATGGGAGGAATGAGCATTGAGTATAAACAACATCATTAGTTGACAAAAATAAAGGTGGAGTAAAAAGCAAAGAAATAAGTAAATAAATAATAAGATCAAGCTACATCCACAATATAAAACCAGTAGAAAAATAAATATAGGGAGACCTACTGAACATTCAAGAATTACAACCTTTGCTGTGCTAAATTCCAGTGCTCCATAACATGGAATCCAACTTCTTTGAGTCATTTCTCACTGCTGCCTTTAAGCATTCCATGAAAAGAAGTGTGAGTGTAGAGCAATACATCTTCAACTTACTCTTCCAAGATCATAATCAGGTATACCACCATATGTATAAACAATATTCTTTAATACAATGGAGGCCACATTAGATGAATGCTTTAGAAAACTCCACAAGTTTTAGAAAACTCCACAAGAATTCTGCCATGAATTTGGTAACTGCCCAGTCAATTGATCTAAGAATAATCCATGCATTTGAACTACACAAACATACTGACAAATAATTTATCCAGCCAAAAAAAAAGTTATATTAGAAATTACATGATGTTAAACTGTCCATATGTATCCATATGCAGAAAGATTAATTCTATATGGAAATGCCTTTGACACTATGTCAGGCATGGCTTTATGGCAGCCTCTTGTTGCTTGTTTCTCTGCTAACAGTCAGTAAAAATAGCCTATCACCTTCTTTGTTTTAAATTGTGCTTAGTATTTCTGAGAAAGAATTATGTTATCCTTGAAATTTACCTTGCAATGAGAAGAATCTTCAGAGTTGCTTCCCATGTTTGTACAAAGCAAGATCAGACTTTCTAAAGGAATAGAAGATGTAATAACAAACATATTTATCACCTTGAAAAGGACTTTAGACAATGCACCACAGCTTGTCAATCTGTAACTGGAGTTATTCGCTGTTGATTTATATAATAAATTGCATGGTCTGGAAAGTTCACACTTTCATAAGAATATTACCGGGTGAAACTATTGCCCATTTTTAGTAATGATAGTTTTTTAAAGCTTTGTGGAAAAAACATAAGAACAGTTGCCATATGTTTAATTTGCTGACAATTTACATTAAATTGCAGCAGCAATGAGTAAGGACCAGGGAGTCAATATATGGCAGCCTGTCGGAATATGTATTTTGGAAAGTATGTCAGTACAGTCATCTTAGATAACCAGTGACAAGAAAACTTACATGTTAATATATCTCCCAATATATCATCACCGATCTGACAATTCTTTCTTACTTCCATCAACTATTGACAGATCAAGCCCCATGTAAATATTATATCCTCCCCTGAATTGTATTAATTATGATCATAATAATTCAACAATTCCACAGATTAATTTTAATCAGGACCTGGATAAATCAAATTGGTTTTCATTTATAAGCAAACCAATGTAACAGGAACTGAATGTTTGCTATGACCAAAGTTAAGTGAAAAGACATTCTATATTTTACTGGTGAAGCTAGATTCCAATTAAACTTTAGGAGAATTTGTCATGTATACCAGCCTACCTGCACCAGCACTTACCTTACCTTCCTGTTGTTATTTGTCACACTTGAATCTGTGATGTTGCTTGCCAGCCTCTCTTTAACAACCAGATGGTTCTTGGAGAAGGTTTCCAGTGAAAAAGAACTTTTCTCCTTTCCAGATTGTGACTCATGAACTCTGGGGCTTTACTTTCTTAAATAGTAAACGATATGCATGCAGAAGACCAGCCAGCATAATTGGCTTACAGGACTGTGGAAAAGCACCACCCACTACAGACTGGGGAGGTATTTACAGACATCACCGTGTGATTGTGGGATGGCAAAATGGTCATGATAGTTTCTTTCTCCAAAAGAAAAGAATAAGGTAACTATTCTGGAGGAATTGTGGAATATGGGCAAAAATCTACTTTAAAAGTAGCAGTTCAAACAATTGCATCACCAGAAGGATTGGCTGGTAATTCAAAAGAGAAAATGGAAATGATCAAAACACAAATTGCCATGTAGAATGCAATTGATTTACAGACCCATTTGTTAGAAAGAAAGAACAACTTTCTCCCAAGCTCCAAAGAAAGTATGTTTTAGTTATTTTATGGCTGTGGACAAATGAGCAGGCATTCTGCCAACAGTTATATTCTTCTAAAGAAACCATTTTTCTTCAGTTGGCACAGCCACCTTACTCCCTAAGATACACCATATAATTCCTTATCTTTCTCCACCCTTGGCAATGTGCCCAGTGATATTTCTCCACAAATATGTTGCGCCTAGAAAAGGTAGATACATACATAGAGATGTAGAAATCAACACAGGAGTCTATATGTTTATATTTGCGAAATGGTTTTATTGTAGATGTGCTATGGCTAGACTTCTACATTTCTATGTGGAATTATGTAGACAGAAAGAATTAACATTGCTGTGCCATTTGGAAGTGTACAATATGTAGTTTAATCATAATTGTAAAAAAAAAAAAACACCCTGAACTGCTGATGAATACTTTAAATACCTCTCTAATCCATATGTAAAGTTTTCGACAATTGCATTTTATAATTCATGCCTTGATCTCACTCTGTACTGATCTGGACTAATCTAAACTTGTTTGGCCAAATTGCCTAGTCCAGATCAGAGAACTACCCCGAAATCTGGAAATGACCTTGAAATAATTTCAGGCCATTCTGTATGAAATAGCACCTTTCTCTTTAATTGAGGGATCCAGCCTGAGTTTAGCAGAAGTTTTCAGAATGTTACGCCGGGGCTTCTACCATGAAACTAGAAAAGGATGTAAATATCTGATTCAGACTCCTACTTCTTGGCATTGCTCTTCTATAGTATGCATAATCATTAGCTGTAACCACCAACAAATACATAAATGTTCATCACACAAGGACTGGCATTGCATTATTTGTATATCTTTGACTGTTCTGTATAAAATAGTCTACTCCAAATCCTTGATTGTGATTGGCTAGAAAAGCCAGCATAGGGATTGGTTCACTAGGAACCAATCCAAAAGAGCTGCCAAAAGGCGGCAAAACCAAGTAACTGTCATTGGCTACGAGCCAGCAGGCAAGCCGTATATAAAGGCTGCCGCGGCAAGAGCCAAACTGTTCCGTTTTCACTTAACTGTTGAAATAAAGACTTTTACTGTTGGAATGCGGTCTACCTCGCGTCTTTCCGGACGGAACACTGGTGACGAGGATGGGATCATCCTAAAATGTGAGACTGTGCACGTGGCGAATTGAAACACAGGCTTGAAGCGATGGCCAGAAATAATGCACCGCCCGCACCCTTCAACCCCAATGAAGAAGATTAGGAATCCTACGTAGACCGTTTCCAAATATACTTAGAAAGTAACGAGATGGAAGAGATCTCAGACCAGCGTAAGAGGGCTGTCTTCTTAACGCATTGCGGACCAACGATATTCAAAATGGCCAAGGCATTGGCGAAGCCCAGAGATGTAAAGCAAATGACCTGGCCCGAACTCCAGGGAATGTTGAAGGCTCATTATGCACCAGAGGTGTCAAATCTCATCAAACGGCACAAATTCTACCGAAGAGACCAAAAAGAAGGTGAAACCATCGCTGATTTTGTGACAGCCCTCCGACAACTGGGGGGAGCATGTGAGTTCCTGAACTTAGATGAAGCCATGCGAGATCGAGTAGTATTAGGTTTAAAAGACTCTAATTTACAAAGTAAATTGCTGAATAAACCCAGCATAACTGTGGCTGAAGCAATCGCAGAAGCCATAGCTGCAGAAGCCGTGAAAAAGTCAGCGGCCACCATGAAACAAATGAACGTGAACAACGACGAAACGAGCCTAACCAGAGGGAAAAAGCAATTTCCCACCACCACACACCATGAAGATTTTGACGAGACATCAGATTCCAGAGAGGTCCACCGCCTATATGCCAACAAAAAAAGGCGCAAAAAAAGAAACTGGAAGGAATGCGCCGGGTGCGGAGGAAACCACCCTCAAGCCGATTGCAGATTCCTTGATGCCATCTGCAGAGCTTGTAAGAAAAGGGGACACATCAAGAAGGTCTGTAGGAATCAAAAAAATAAGAGCCCTAACAGATGCAGTAACTCTCCCCCACAAGCTGAATCGAAACAAGCTGAGAGAAAGTGGGAGTGCAACAAACGAGCCAGTAACCGAGAAAAGACCCATCAAACTATCACTATCGGAAGCGCTCAGACGGAAAGCGGAAAAAAAGTTAAAATCATCGTAAAAATTGAAGGCAGCCCCTGTGAGATGGAGGTCGATTCAGGGTCTTTCCTGTCAATGGTGTCATGGGACACAATCAGACAACTGGTCCCAAATATTAAACTAAAAGAGCTCCAGAAACAAAAATTAACTCTGAAGGACTACCAAGGGAATCACATCCCTGTGGTAGGTCTAGGACATTTCCAAGTCGCTGACAAGCAGCATGTCGAAGTCCTGCCTCTGACAATCGTCAACCGAGACCGACCCAGCCTCCTGGGCATCGAATGGTTCGCACCATTGGGCATCGGAATGACCGGAGTAGACCGAGTGGCCGCAACCGACTGGGAAGAAAACCTGATCCATGAGTTCCAGGACGTTTTCGATGGCTCCCTAGGCAGGTATCGGGGGACCCCAATTTCCTTTAGCTTAGACCCCCAGGTGGCCCCTAGAAAATTAAAGGCCAGATGAGTTCCCTTTGCATTAAAAGCAAAAATATAGGAACAATTGAATAAATTAATTGACCAAGGGGTTTTGGAACCTGTTGACCATGCTAAATGGGAGACGCCAATAGTAACACCGGTTAACGGGTCAGTTCGCATCTGCGGAGACTACAAGGCTACCCTGAACCATGCGCTGCAACAAAGCGCATACCCGGTGCCAGTCGTACAACATTTGCTACACTCACTTGGGGGAGGAAAATTTTTTTGCTAAACTAGATCTAGCACAAGCTTACCAACAGCTTCCAGTAGACCCCTTAACACCCAAGGCACAGACAATAGTGACTCACAAAGGGGCATTCAAGTGTAACAGACTTCCGTTTGGAGTGAGTGTGGCCCCAGGCATTTTCCAAAGCCTCATGGAACGCCTATTAAATGGAATAAAAGGGGTCGTACCATATTTTGACGACGTCCTGATTTTGGCTAAAGATACGACCCAACGAGAAAAAAGACTAAGAAATGTACTAACAAAATTTAGAGAATCCTGTCTGAAAGTTAAAAAAGAAAAATGCTGCTTAATGACTGATCGCGTCGAATTTCTGGGCTACTTAATTGACAGAGAGGGTATACATCCTACTGAAACAAAAGTCAAAGCCATTAAAGACGCACCACAGCCAAAAAACAAAATGGAATTGCAGGCATTTTTGGGTCTAATAAATTTCTATAACGTATTCCTCCCCCACAAAGCAACAATAGCGGAACCATTACACCGTTTGCTGGATAAAAAAACTAATTGGACTTGGGGTCATAGAGAGCAAAAAGCATTCCAGAAAATAAAAAATTTATAAACATCAAACACCGTTCTTATCCAGTTAAGTAACACACTTCCACTGACGGTAACCTGCGCCGCCTCACCGTTTGGAGTCGGTGCCATCCTGAGCCACCAACTGCCAGATGGGAGAGAGGCACCCGTCGCTTATTACTCAAAGACTCTGTCTAAAACAGAACGTAACTATAGTCAACTAGACAGAGAAGCCCTGGCAATCGTCGCCGGAGTGAAACATTTTCATGAATACCTTTATGGAAGAACATTTTTGATTGTAACGGACCATAAACCGTTGCTAGGAATTCTGGTGGGAAACAAACCTACACTGAACATTTTATCCTGACTAGATGGTCAGAATTCCTTGCAACATATTCTTACACATTGACAAATCTCCCATGCAGACGCATTAAGCGGAGCACCACTGCCGATGACGGAGGAAGACCCGGTGCCAACCATGACAACCCTGCAAATAGAAACATGCCCCGAACTACCAATATCTGCAAACGATGTTGCCAGAGTCACCGCAAAGGATCCAGTTGTTCTATATGTAAAGTGGGTAACTCCAAATCTGCAAACCTGATTGGTCAAATAAACTAAGGATTGGATTGGTTCACTAGGAACCAATCCAAAGAGCTGCTGAAAGGCGGCAAATTTAAGCAACTGCCATTGGCTGCAAGCAGGCAAGCCAGCCTGTATAAAAGGCTGGCCTCGGCTTCAGCCAAGGGTTCCTATTTACTGACTAGTTAAAGAATAAAGTATTTGTTGTTGGAACCCGGTCTACCTCATGTGTTTTCCGAACAAAACACCAGTGACTGCCCGCATATTAAACTGGGTAGGTAAAGGCTGGCCGGAAAACCAAAAAACTGAAAACTTTAAACCTTTCCGGACCTGACAAACCGAACTCTCAATTCAAAAAGGTTGTTTATTGTGGGGTGATCGGGTAGTAATCCCTCCTAAACTACAGACTAGGGTGTTGGGTATGCTTCACGAAGGCCATCCTGGTCTCGTAAAAATGAAAAGCCTCGCTAGAAGCTACGTCTGGTGGCCTGGTTTAGATAAAGATATCGAATATTGGGTTGCCACTTGCACTAAATTTCAGAAAACCAGGCCTTCCCCACCACAAGCACCCATAAGGGACTGGGAGACCCCACAAGGCCCCTGGTCTCGGATCCACATTGATTTTGCGGGTCCTACTAGGGGGCATACCTTTTTAATTGTCGTAGATGCATACTCAAATTGGCTGGAGGTTGTAGTAATGTCATCTATGACAACCGAAGCGGTCATTAAACAACTTAACAAACTTTTTGCAACCCATGGATTGCCGGATGTTCTCGTGTCTGACAACGGGCCACAATTAACCGCCATCCAATTTGAACAATACCTAGCCTTTCTCGGTATACGCCATGCACTGACCGCGCCGGCCCACCCGGAAGCAAATGGTAGGGCGGAAAGAATGGTCAGGTTTACCAAAGAGGGTTTAGAGAAAATGGACCTTGGGGATGTCCAGGATAAAATCAACCATCTACTCACCCTCCAACATATCACACCCAGCACCATAACCAACAAAAGCCCAGCGGAATTATTAATGGGAAGAAAACTTAGGTCACAATTAGACAGGTTGTACCCAAATTACCCGTTGGAAAACCCCCCCGACTCCTCCAGCCGTTGCCGAACATTTGAAATCTGCGACCTAGTCTACGCAAAAAAATTTACCGGGGACCCCCTATGGCTTCCAGCCACACTCACACAAGTCACAGGTCCCCGGTCCTACCGACTAACCATAGACGATGGCAGGGAATGGAAGCGGCACATAGACCAGCTTCGTTCCCGAAACATTGAAAGAAATACAAATGCACAACCACAAAAAATAAAAATCAACGAAAACAAAACCAAAGAAGGGGGGGAAATACAAGAAAATAATAAAGAACTTTTAAAAATAAACCCAGAACATCTAACCAATCAAAAAGAGCAAAAAGGAAACTTACGGTTAGATGAGACTTGCGAAAATAATCCAGACGAAGGGGCCAGCCAAGCCAGCTCGACCTGCCCGGAGAAACCAGGAGGGAGCGGCAAGGCCACCAGCCTAAGAGACTCAAGCGGTAGCAAAATGGCCGACTCACCCTTCCAGGCGGTTCCATGGAGAAGAGCCGGAGAAACAGCAACCCCATCCGAACGTGTTGAAGTCTCCAGCGAAAATGAACCGCGCAAGTCCAGTAGAATCTGAAGAAGCCCCACCTACCTGTGCAACTACGTCATCACGTAGGACTAAACCAAGGGGGGAGGGGTGTTCTGTATAAAATAGTCTACTCCAAATCCTTGATTGTGATTTGCTAGAAAAGCCAGCATAGGGATTGGTTCACTAGGAACCAATCCAAAAGAGCTGCCAAAAGGCGGCAAAACCAAGTAACTGTCATTGGCTACAAGCCGGCAGGCAAGCCATATATAAAGGCTGCCACGGCAAGAGCCAAACTGTTCCGTTTTCACTTAACTGTTGAAATAAAGACTTTTACTGTTGGAACCCAGTTTACATCGCGTTTTTCCGGACGGAACATTGACTATGGCTAAATCTGATTTCTCCTTGTTAAGGAGTTTCCTGATTACTAGCTGTGTTTTGTTCTGAGCTAGAGGAACATTAGCTTATCCTATTAAAGTGTGAAAAATGATCATGTTACCGGGGTGGTTTCTGATCTTTTTTTTTTTTTTTTGTGCCTTCAAGTCAGTCTTGATTCCTAGCAACTGCCTGGACAAGGCCATTTAGTTTTCTGGGCAAACTTTTCCAGAAGTGGCTTACTATTGCCTCCTTCCTTGAGTGGGGAGACAGTGCCTGGGCCCAGGTCACTGCTCTAGTATTGTGCCCAAGACAGGACTGGAACTCATGGTTGCCTGGATTCTAGCCTAGGAATCTCAATCATTACACCAATCTAGCTCTCCTCTGTTAAGCCATATAATCTGTGTTGGTCTTTTAAATGAAATATACCCCAAACATGCATTCCAGGAGCCAGCAGCTACAATGAGGTAAACAGACAAAACTGGAAAATTAAGCACTCGTGTGAGAAGAAAATCAATCCTAACTATACAGAGACAGGAAATCCAAACCCTCCCAGTTTTAGCTGAATTGCATTTCCTACTCTCTCTCATCACTGGGCATCTAACTCTGAATTAATGAGTAAAGAGATGAGTAATGAATTAATAGCAGAAGGACTGTGATAGCTGAAAGGTCTTTCAATAAGATGGCCAGAGCAAAATGCTCACCATCTTGAAATATTAAAGTGTTTTACAGTATTACTGAGATTAAATAACTATCTAAGACACGTTTAAATGGAAAAATAAGATGGGGTATCCACAGAGGAATTTCCAGAGAAAGAAGAGTGGAATTATATATTCCCACATTTATCCATTCAGTTTTTGGCTATTGCGGTCAAGAATTATTTAAGGCCTGGTCCCACTGGCTGATGGACGCAAAACATATGCATAAAGGACACAGCGGATGAACAAAATTTTGGGGGTGGCTCCATCTGTTGTCATCCGCTCCAAAAAGTGGCGAAAATTTGCATAAACAGAACAGAAAAGAACGGATGTGGGTAGTACGTAGTGGGGATGTTAAACGGATGTTCATAGGAAGCCTAGCGGATGACAGCAGATGGAACCGGATGACACCTCTGAAGGGGTTACGGGGGAGAATTTCGAAGCGGACGCATAGTGGATGCATCACGTAAGCCTAAAGGAAAGAAAGGGGATGCCGCGCGGATGTATATCGGATGAAAACCGTTCGCTGCGCATCCTTTCTATTTCCATGCTACTAACGCTGTGTAGACATTCCGTGTACCTTTTGTTTCCTCCCTCTTTCCATTTTCAGCTGCAGCAGATGTGAGTTTAGGGGATGCCCAGAGGATGCAGAGAGGATACAGCTGACGTTTAACAGATGATAATGGACATAGAACGTTTGTTGCCCATATATGTCGCGGATGTACATAGTACGCGGCGGAAAGTTCATCCGTTCACAAAGTTTTGTGCAGCTCAAAACTTCTTGTGCGGATGAAATCGCAGTGGACGGATGCTCGACGGATAGAGCGTATGAAACACGTATGCAATGAGTACACAACGGATGTATAGCGTTTTCCAACAGATGGCAAGCTTTTTTTAATGTTTTATATCCTCTTTGCATCCGTAAGTGCAGTGGGACTGGGCCTTAAGCTCTCTGTGTCTAGACTCAGAGGCAAGGAATGAAGACTTTGTTATATGTGCAGGACAAAGTCCATCTCAGTAGCTCTTTAACTTGCAGTCTATTAATTAGACAATGAAATTAAGAATTAACTACTTGGCTATGTTCCAAAGAATATTTGCCACTGTGTGATGGAGGAAGTGATCCTTTGCAGAGAAGAGGCACCAGCACCGCATAAAGTTAAGAATCCAAGAAAAGTCTTCTCCAACCATCTTAGCTCTGCACTCAGTTTGGGAAAATTTTCTTTGCCATCACCATCCATCCATTTGTAAATCATGCATTCAAGTGCAACTAACAATTAAAATAATATTAGCTTTATATCAGAATGGATAACATTTTGGGGAGTAATTCTGTAATCCGAACATTGTAAGTAGCTGGTTTGATTCCAGGATTGTTTTTCTCATTGACATGAAGTACTGCTGGGATCTTCTTTGTTATATAATCAGAAGATCAACTAGTTCTTTCATGTACTATGATAATACTACATAGAATGCTCTGTTTTACATTTGCAGGGCATTCTATGTAGTATTATCATTACCACTTCAGTAGAATTTCCTAGGAAGTGAATCTTTTTGTTCCTGTTGTTCACTAATTAGAGATAACAGCTACTGCCTTCACCAAGCTGATGTTGAGACTGCGATGCCCATAATTTGCAACCCATACTGTCTGGGAATGCATCTTGTAAGTACTAGTTTGAAGAAGGCAGTGCATATTTTATTTTGTTTTTTTCATAGAACAAATCATAGCTCAAGGGGACTAATTCTTGGTTTATATCAGTAAATGGTGTAACAGAAATTGATGTCTTCAAACTTACACGGCTGCTGTTAAGTTTCTGAAAACTCTGGTAAATCTAATCAGCAGAGAGCTTGCATAATTGTGCCTACCAGCTCTTCCCCTTAGTTGTGTAATTAATTGAAATGAGTTGTTTCAAGGTAATTAAGTTACTGTTGACAATCCATGAGCTTGGTGACATAGTCCAGAATGTGCTACTTCAACTGAATCCAGAGCGCTTTAGGATTTCAGTAGGTAGAACCAGCACCTAATCTGAGTGGGGCTATTCTGATATTATGAAACATGTGAAAAGCATAAAGAAAAGAAACAAACTTTATTACATCTGTATTGAAACTTAAAGCTGTTAAAATTATTACTTATTTACTTATTACACGTATTTGTATGCTGCCCAATTACTTTTCAGCAATTCTCACTCAATAACTTCTTCCAGTTGAATAGTATTTTTGTAAGGATGGTTCCTTAGAAGACAATTCTTTTCAAGCTCTTTCAGAAAGTCTACATAAAAATGGCCAAATAGTCTAGAAGACTATTCTAGAAGAAAGTAATTATGACCAAGAAATCTCAAAATGAGGGGATCTGAAACATATCCCTTTGGTCAGAACATATTAGAAGGTTTGATTCTACTTAGAGCAAAAGGACAAGAAGGATCCAAGCCGTACGTACCAGTACCTTGAAGTTGAATTGGATCTGGAACTCTACTAACAGCCATTGCAGAGTCCCCAGGATTGGTGTTATTCTAGTAATTTAGTTTATCCTGGTCCATGCAGGACTCTGCATTTTGGTTGGGTCAGATATAGCTTCTGAATGACTTTTAAGGGCAGCTTTATGAAGAGTGAATACCATTTTTGTGACATTAGCAGTACTTTCATGCTAATATTATTTGCAGGATATTATTTTTGTAAAAGTGTAAAACTTAAGTTACAGAAATAATAATTGTCCTAATAGGAATGCTTTTCCACCTTTGCTTATGAGATCTTTGAGGTGTGCAAAGGGATAGATTTTATTGAAATCCCACTTGATTTTTCATGAGTTGACTTTGCAGTTTTGCAGTTATTAGTTTCAAGAAAGAATGGTAAGGAATGCCAAAAGTGATTTGATCTTCAGATCCTGCATTCTCAGAGACGTTATACATTATTTGTGCACAATATTTATTTGTCTAAATAAAACGTAAGTGTTGGCATTTTAGGACAATGTATACAGCTGCGAATATCCATGCACATGTGCAATAATATAATATATTATATATTATATAATATATATTATACAATAATATAATTAATATATTATAATATATAATATAATTAATATATTATAATTATATAATATCATTATGTAATATTATATAATAATTATGTAAATATAACTATAATAATATAATTAATATATTATATAATAATATAATAACACCCACAAATAATCATAACAAAATGCAACAAATGATTAACAAATTGTTTGGCTGAATAACAAAGTGCAAAAAGCAATTAAAGAAAATAAAAGCAACAATTGTCCACTTCCCTGGGCAAATGTTAGCATCTTTAATTTGCAACTATAAAGACTGTAACAGGAGGAAATTTCCCATGCTTGGGTGCCAGTTTGGACCCATTAATCTCCATATAGTTAATCAGTTAGTTTGTTTTAAGTATTTATATGTTCAGCCATCATCTCTGGGTAGTCTAAAGAAGTCATCAAATTCAAAGAAAGCAAAATATACTGTTAAAAACAGCTAAGATAAGAAAAGGGTGATCAGATCAATGTACCATAACGTATCTTACGTCATGTGTCTGTCTGTCTGTTTATCGCCTCTTTTTTAATGCTTCCTCTGAGTCTCTTCCCCATTTCTTGAAGTTTATTGTTTCAATGGCTGGCTCAACTTATTAGGAAAAGTGTATCCAGTGATGAGATGATTTCTAATTATCCTGCTTTGTAATGTGGAAGAGTTGGAGGCAGAGGCGGTATTTGGTAGGTTCTGACCAATTCGAGAGAACCGGTAGTGGACATTTTGAATAGTTCGGAGAATCGGCAAATATCACCTCCGACTGGAGATTTTACAGTCTCCTTCCCCTGCCACGCCCACCAAGCCACACCTACAGAACTGTTAGTTAAAACATTTGAACCCCACCACTGGTCAGATGGATATCTCCCGGGAAGCATAAATAATTCAGGGCTTCAGAATTATGAAAACAATCAAACATGAACTATTTCATGTTTGCACATTCCTCTGAAGCATCGCTGGTTCCAAGTGATCTGGTGCTGTGTGCCATGAAACAAAGTTTAACAAATATTCAAACCAAGTATGACTCCAATTGTACTAAAATTAAAATAATTAAGAAATATATAATTATTGTAATAGGTACAGTACCAAGTATAATATAATAAATGGCCAGTACCATTTGACCACATGCTGATTTCTTTTTCCTCCAATCTCTCAACAGGTATATACAGCATACATTTATATATATGACATTTTCACTTATTCTTGTTCACCAGTCCAAGATTTTATTGTTTTCCTCTTGACTTACCTTAAGTAAACAAAAATCTAGGAAATTCAACATCTAACCTAAAGATTTTCTGTTGTTTTTGTGGAGATCTTGTGTTCCAATTATTAACCACACCTTCCATGGCACAATTATAGAAATACATCTCGCACTGTGTCTGATGGTGCCTTAGTGTATATCGGATTGCAGATTTGGTAATGTTGAGATGCAGGGGAAATGTTTGAGGTGTTTCAGGAGGAAGAACTGTAGAAAAATACTGAGGAACCAAATGGGTCAGAAAAAATGAAACAAAAAAAGAGACTGTTGCTTGTATCTTACATACAGTATGTGGACAGTCCTGTATAAATATGATTTCCCATGGGAGAATAAATTACACACTAGCATATGAGTAGTCCCAAGTCCTTTTTGGGCAGTGGGAACATCTGGACTATTGAGAACATGTCAAGGGTGCTTATCCGAAGACTAGTAATGGGATGACTTCAGTGGTGGGATTCAATTTTTTTTACTACTGGTTCGGTGGGTGTGGCTTGGTGGGCGTGGCAGGGGAAGGAGACTGTAAAATTTCCAGCCAGAGGTGGGATTTGCTGGTCCTCCCAACGACTCAAAATTTCCACTACCAATTCTCCAGAACTGGTCAGAACCTGCTGAATACCACCTCTGGATGACTTGAATGTACGACTGCTCTGATCTAAAATCCAGCTCATAAATATATAATTGTTTATATTAAATAAATATATAAAATAAGCTTTTATAAATAAAGTATATAAAAGAAGAGAACCAGTTAGTGGTTAAGGCACCAGACTAGAAACCAGGAGGTGGTGAATTCCAATCTTTCCTTAGACACAAGGCCAGCTGGGTGATATTGGGCCAGTCTCTCTGTCTCAGCTAGGAAGCTACACCAAACCACTTCCCATAATCTTTCCATAAAAATTGAAGGATACATCCAGGCACGTGCCAGGATTTGAAGAGAGACAGACAGAGAGAGAGAGAGAAGGAGAGAGACTCCATGAATTGAGTTATGCAGCCTTTCCATTAATTTGTTGATCATCACACCATTGTGAGAAGGAAAGGAAAACTTCATTCTTTTCCAGGTTGATGGATAATGTTGTGTATAGAACATGGTAGACTCCAAATACCTTAAACTGATTGGCCGAAAAGGCCATTCTCGGATTGGTTACTTAAGCGCCATTCTGACTGGCCCGCCTGATGGCGGGAATTCTTAAACTACTGTCATTGGCCACAAGCCGCAAGCAAGCCACTATAAGAAGGGCTGCCATGGCTTGGGCAAATGTTCCGTTACAAGTCACTTTACTATTTTAATAAAGAACTGTTTGTTGGAACCTAGTCTCGCGCACCTTTATTTCCAAACAGAACACTGGCGACGAGGATGGGATTGTCCTAGAAGAGTGAGACCAAAGCATGCGGCAACCAGAACTGAGCGACCGAGATGGCTGGTAACAATGCACCGCCCGCACTGTTCAACCCAGCTGAAGAAGATTGGGAGTCGTACATTGACCGCTTTCTGATGTTCTTAGAAAACAACGAGCTACAAGAGATAACTGACCAGAGGAAGAGAGCTGTATTCCTCACACACTGTGGGCCAGCCATTTTCAATATGGCCAAGGTGCTAGCTAAACCGAGAGACATTAAGAAGATGGCATGGCCTGAACTGAACAGAATGCTACGAGGCCATTACATGCCTGTGGTCTCCAATCTGATCAAAAGGCATGAATTTTATAAACGAGACCAATGGGAAGACGAGAGCATTGGAGATTTCGTAGCAGCCCTAAAACACATGAGAGGAGCCTGCGAGTTCCAGAACATGGACGAGGCCATGAGAGACCGTGTGGTCCTTGGATTGAAGGATGCTACACTCCAAAGCAAGCTGATAAACAGACCGAATATCACAGTGGCCGAGGCCATCGCAGAAGCCACCACCGCTGAAGCAGCCAAGAAATCCACAGCCACTATGCGCCAGATGAACTCAATTCCAGATCCACCGAATCAACCCAGAGAAAAGAAGGTGGAAGGAAGCAAGAAACAGCCCACAGAGACTGCCCACTATGAAGATCTCGACTCCCCGAGCGACACTGATGACAACAATGAAGATATACACAGGCTTCAGTCGGAAAGAAAATGGCGGGAAAAAAGAAGAAGCATGTGAGAATTCCAGTGTGCTGGATGAGAAGGAAATCACCCGTGCTCAGAATGCAGGCTCCTAGATGCCATTTGCAGATGTTGTGAAAAACGGGGGCACATTGCAAGGGTCTGCCAGAACAAAAAGAGCTATAGTCCTAAAAGACACGGTGGCACACCCCCCAGAAATGAAGAGAGATAAGCCGGAAGCAGATGGAGCCGAGAGAGCAGAAACCGGCGAACGAGCGACAGAGAAGAAATACACCAAACAATAACCATTGGAAATGCCAGGGCAGCAAATGCAAAAAAGGTCCAGATAAACGTGAAAATCAAAGGAAAGCCCAATGAGTTGGAACTAGACTCTGAATCATACTTGTCAATGGTATCTTGGAACACTATCAGAAGCCTGATACCAGACATCAAGCAAAGAGAACTGGAACAACAAAAATTGATACTAAAGGAATACCAGGGAAACTGAATCCCAGTAGTGGGCCTTGGACATTTCCTAGTAGAATTTAAAAACCACGCTGAAATTCTGCCTCTGACAATCGTCAACCGTGATCGCCCTAGCCTGCTGGGAATCGAATGGTTCGCACCCCTGGGAATCGGAGTGACCGGGATCAACAGCATCATTGCGGCCAACTGGGAAGAGAGCCTGCTGCAAGAGTTCCGGGATGTATTTGACGGGACCCTAGGCAAGTACAAGGGTACCCCAATATCATTCAGCCTAGACCCAAAGATAGCTCCCATCAGGCTCAAAGCCAGACGCGTTCCCTTTGCCTTAAAGCCAAAAATAGATGAGCAGCTTAACAAACTTATCGCACAAGGGGTGTTAGAGCCAATCGACCATGCCAGGTGGGAAACACCCATCATGACTCCTGTCAAACCAGATGGGTCAATGAGCATCTGTGGAGACTATAAGCAATCCTAAATCATGCACTCCAACAAAGCATATATCCAGTGCCGGTAGTGCAACACTTATTGCACTCACTAGGGGGAGGAAAAAATTTTGCGAAACTTGATCTCGCACAAGCATATCAACAGCAACACCCTAACTTTGACGGTCACCTGTGATGCATCACCTTTTGGAATCGGCACCATCCTGAGCCACAAGCTACCAGATGACAGAGAGGCACCAATCGCCTTCTATTCCAAAACGCTGTCAAAATCTGAAAGGAACTACAGCCAACTTGACCGAGAAACCCTCGCAATCATAGCTGGTGTCAAAAGATTCCATGAATACCTATATAGTTGGACATTTTCAATTATCACTGACCACAAACCCCTACTAGGGATCCTAGCAGGAAACAAACCAACCCCAAAAATTCTATCGCCAAGAATGACGAGGTGGTCTGAATTCCTTGCTGCATACAACTACACACTCATCCATCGCCCAGGAAAGACCATCACCTATGCAGATGCCTTGAGCCATTCCCCACTGCCCAACATGGAAGATGACCCAGCTCCCACCGTCTCCACTCTCCAAATTGAATCATGGCAGAATCTGCCACTAACCGCAGCAGACGTCACTAAAGCTACCGCAAAACACCCACTGACAGCTCGAATCCTGCATTGGGTAGGTAAGGGCTGGCCGGATGAAAACAGAGGCAAGATTTTTAAACCTTTTCACACCCAACAGACTGAACTGTCTATTGAAAAAGGCTGTATACTGTGGGGGGACAGGGTGGTAATCCCAGAAAAGTTACAGGAAGAAGTGTTGTGCATGTTGCACGAGGAACACCCGGGCATAGTCAAAATGAAAGCCTTGGCCAGGAGTTACGTCTGGTGGCCAGGGCTGGACAAAGACATTGAACATGGGTGGCAACATGCCATGACTGCCAAAAATCAAGGCCTACCCCCCCCCCCCACTGGCACCAGTCATGGAATGGGAAACTCCCAGAGGCCCATGGTCGAGACTGCATATTGACTTTACTGGACCAACGAAAGGGAATACTTATTTTGTAATCGTTGATGCCTATTCAAACTGGTTGGTGGTTATCCTTATGGCGTCCACTACTACCAAGGCAGTCATAAAACAGTTAAACAGACTTTTCGCCACACATGGACTGCCAGATGTAGTAGTCTCGGACAATAGGCCCCAGCTTTAGCTTTCGAGCAATACTTGGCTGCACAGGGCATCCGACATGCCCTGACAGCGCCGGCTCATCCAGCTTCAAATGGACGGGCTTAATGCATGGTTCGTTATACTAAGGAGGCCCTAGCAAAAATGGACATGGGGGACGTCCAAGATAAACTTAACAAACTATTAACTATTCAACATATCACCCCAAGCACAACAACTAACAAAAGCCCAGCAGAACTCCTCATAGGTAGAAAACTGTGTTCCTACCTTGATGACTGCACCCCACCTATACCTGTGACAAACCCCCTGACTCCTCCAGTAGATATTGCTCCTTTGATATTGGCGATTTAGTTTATGCTAAGAACCTTACCAGGGACCCATTATGGCTTCCAGCCACAGTTACCCAAATCACAGGGCCCCAGTCATATCGACTTGCTCTAGACGACGGCAGAACATGGAAGCGGCACATCGACCAGCTTCGCTCTCGAACATTGGAACACAACACTACACCACCACCACAAACTCTAATAAACAAACCAAAAACAACCGAGGAGGGGGTGGAAACACAAAATAATAAAAAAGGGAGAGACAAACCTCAATAACATGACAACAATCACTACACAAACCCGAACTAGAAACCCAAATGAAACAAAAAGAGCGCTTACCCATAGATGACCTCTAGAGAAGAAGTCCGGGAGCGGGAGAGTAAGGCGAGGCCTTCCTGGAAGGAGACAGCCAGGCCAGCTTGACCAGCCTGGACGAACCAGGAGGGAGCAGTGGAGCCACCTCAACCAGCCCGAGAAACTCAGGCAGGAGCAGCAAGGCTGACTCACCCTTCCAGGAGGTTCCATGGAGAAGACACGGAGAGAAAGTGATCCTGTCCGAACTGCTTGAGGACCACGCTGAGACTGAGTTGCGCAGGTCAAGTAGGACCCGCAAAAGCCCCACCTACCTGCGTGACTACATTACGCACGTTGGATGAAACCAAGGGGGGAGGGGTGTTATGTATAGAACTTGGTAGACTCTTAAACTACTGTCATTGGCTACAAGCCACGAGCAAGCCGCTACAAGAAGGGCTGCCGCGGCTTGGGCAAATGTTCCGTTACAAGTCACTTTACTGTTTTAATAAAGAGCTGTTTGTTGGAACCCGGTCTCGTGCACCTTTATTTCCAAATGGAACAGATAATTTTACATTTCTCTGCTGCAACTCCTTTATCATTTTGGTTAATATGTCTTCCAGCATATGAGATACCATGAGCAGAACTACCTACTGAATTCAAAACATAGTTACATCGTTTGTTTAAATAAAGACATTATGATTTGCTTAATGTCAATGGGAAGATGTCACATATATGATACAAATAAATTAATCAGTGAGAAGAGAATGTGCTTTGTTTCCTGCCCAATTAAAGATAAACATAAAATTCATGCTACAGGGATCAAACTATAATTTGTGTTAACCTTAGTAATCAGTCAGAACTGCATATACTAGCAATGATCATTATTAATAAAGATATGAACTGCCCAAATTCAGACAGTGGAAAAGGGTGTTGCCAGAAGGGGGAAAGAAACTGCAGAGAGAAAGAGAGAGAATATTAAATTTTAACCATTCTTTCAATATAGACTTTAGAAAATCAACAAAGTTACCAGCCTTCACTATTTCTCTTGGTTTCATTGCAAATGGCTGCTCTAAAGTTTTTCCTTTTTTGTTTGGTACCAATCTTCAATCAAAAAACCTCTATTTCTGCTTCCCAGAGGTATGTATTTATCTTTTAGTGAAAAAGATAAGAAATATTTTCAGACAATAAGGACATATGCCCAAATGGATGTAGAGATCAGAACTTTATATTGTCAAATTATTATGGGGAGAGGCTTCATAATGAGAAACTTGTAGCATAGACAAATTACATATCAATTTAATGTCAATATATGCCATAGTGAGACTAAACTCAACAAGTCAATTTAGAGTAAAGTTTTAAAAAATTGCCACCTAAAATGAGAAAGCGACTCTCTTCCTTTTGATCGAAACAGAATATATATTTTATAAAAACAATACTATATCCTCTTCTTTGTTTTTCTTTCTCTCAAGCAATTAGGTTTCTGCTTTTTATGATATTATTAATAAGAGGGTAGTAACCCAAATCTTCAATGATCTCTTAACATTCAGGTCCCAAATTTTCAATAAATCATTGTAAGGGATTTTCCAAAAGAAAATAAACTTTAATAGGTTAATAATAAACTTCAGATCACAACAGTTTTTAATAAGTTAATAAAAAATTTTATATTGCAATAAAAATAAATTTAGCCGTCAAACTGGAACCCTTAAGCTCATTTTATACGTGGATTAATATAATTTATTACATGCACTATTTTTCCTTGGATGTTAAATCTTATTTTTACCCAAAATGTTTACGAATGGATTCCATGCAAGTCAATGCTTTACTCTTGCTCGTCCTTGCATTTTGTATTCAGGGATGCAGCCTTAATCTTTTCACTTGGGTGTTTTTCCTGCCTAAGTTTGGCTGATCTAGGGATTTCCCAAGAACAGACTGCATGGTTGTTCCCTGAGAGTCAGGTGAATCACATAATACTGAGAATGAGATCATCACAGTTTTAGAATCAGCTCATTGTTTTGAAACTTTGATAATCATTTCGCCCCTGAAGTTTCCAGTTTTAGGGATGAATGGCCGTCCATCAGCTGACAAAGTGATTATTCCTCCCTTATGTTCCACAGCATCATCACCTACCGGATTTGGTCGATTTGGTCTTGTCAGGGCCCAACTTCCTCATCTGGTTGGTTTGGGCAATGGGGAATTTCCCTTTGCCCAGAACAACAACATGATTGAAGCAAGAAATCCAAGACTTGCACAATGGCAAATGCCTGGTGGAGTGGAAGGATTGGGAGGGAGGTAATTTAACACTGCTAGTGGATCTATGCATTGATGATTTAAATTTGAAAAACATGTAAGAAACAAATGATATGCAAGAACTTTGTAACAATATAATCACATACACCAGAAGTCTTCAGTTCCATTTTCTGATGAATCTATAAAGTGCACCAGATGATTTCTCAAAGTTGGAATATGATTAAGAAGGGGTATTATTTAGCTCTGAAATTCAATGTCAATATTTGTTCCATCAGCAGAACAATTTCAGTTACAGAAGTTTCCATTATCTTTATAAGGTTATGCAACTGCCTAGTGAAATCCAAGCCCAATATCTCACCAATCTTACTGAGGACCTAGGTTATGAGTCTACCAGCATTAGCATCATAAAACTGATTAAAATATTTCAAAACTAAATTTAGCATGATAGACTGAATCTCTACATTTTTATAGATGTTAAATTAACTATATACCGTACCTGTTCTAGGCCTTGAGAAGCATGTCATCTCAACTCCAAGTAAAATAGGATGCAAATGATTAAATGACTTTCAATCTACTTATCACTAAGCATTTTGCCAATTTTGGGGTTAAAACTTCCTTAACCACCCTGGTGGTGATTAAAGTGAGATCTTGGAAAAGTGGGGGGCAGGGTGTTTTCCATTTAGTTCGTAGGATTTCTTGGTGGCCTTCAATACTTCTATCCATAATCAGGAGAGATTACTCTCATTCTCTTCCTTCTCATCTGAAGAACCAGATGTACATGTGAACTTGGAGCAAAAGAGGAGAGACAGAGTTCATGAACCCAGTTCACACCGACCTCTGCTTTATACTTCAGCTGAAGCCTAGAAGGACTTGCCAAACAACCTCATCTGTTGCTAGCCAAAACCTTGAGCCAGATCAACTGGTTTCACCACCTGCCATACTTCTGCTGGCAAAAAAATTGCCTTCAGACAGGCAAGCAGAGATTTGTTATAACAAGCACACAACTAAATCAACACCCAGCATTTTGGTTTGCTGACCTGAAACTCAAGCCTATATTAGCTAGAATTATCAAACAAGCTGATTTCCTTAGCAAGTCCTCTTGTGTTCTATTCAACAGAGAAGAAAATGACTCCCAGATAGCCAGGATTCAAGCAGTGGTGGGCCATATAACATCAATAGCCACAGTGGTAGGATTTAAATTTTTTTTACTACCGGTTCTGTAGATGTGGCTTGGTGGGCGTGGCATGGAGGGACATTGTAAAATCTCCAGTCAGAAGTGGTATTTTAACGACTCAAAATTTCCATTACCGGTTCTCCAGAACTGGTCAGAACCTGCTGAATACCACCTCTGAATAGCTACCAGGAGGAGATACCATATAAGCCAAGGGTCTTCAAACTTGGGAAGTTTAAGACTTGTGGACTTCAATTCCGAGAATTCCTGAGTTAACATGACTGGAGGAGAAATTCTGGGAGTTGAAGTCCACAAGTCTTTTTTTTTTAATATAAATTTTATTTGGGTTTTCACAAAAACATAATACAAATAAAACATATTTTTTTGAGAATAGCATGATCCCAGGTTATCACTTCTCCATACAGACACAGACTCTATTTCATATTCATCTTTGTGTTCTATTCCAAATCTTATTACTATTTTAACATTTTCTCCATAACTTTTCCCCTCCTTTGGTTTTCTCAACTATATTTTTAATTATGTCATATCTAAGTTCAATTATATATCTTTTTCTAAAAGCTAGGTCACACTGGCCGACGGATGCAAAACGTATGTAAAAAGGACACAGGGGATGAGCAAATTTTCCATCCGTTGTTATCCGCTCTCAAAAGTGCCCCAAATTTGCATAAACAGAGCAGACAACAATGGAAAGGAACGGACGTGGGGAGGATGTAGCAGGGATGTAAAGCGGATGTTCGTAGGAAGCCTAGCGGATGGAAGCAGATGACACATCCTCAGGGCTTCCGGGGGAGAACAGCAAAGGGAACACGTAGTGGAAGGAGCGGATGCATAGTGGATGCATAGTGGATGGCGCGGATGCATCACGGACGCCTATAGGATGCATAGCGGATGCATAGCAGATGCAAAGCGTTCACTGCGCATGCAGGGAGGATGAATTGCGTAAGCTCCGCGGATATAAAAGGATGCAGCTCGCAAGCAGGTCACCATTCACAGGAAAGACCTGCTGCCAGAGACATCTTGAGAGAACACCATGGGGAAGAAGAGGAAGCTTGTGCCTACTCCTGCCAGCCCCGGCAAGAAGGACAGAACCACCATCCCACCCCCTGGCGTTGACTCTGAAGCTGCTGGTGGTGGTGGTGGTGCTCCTGGTGTTGTTGGTGCTTCTCCTGCTGGTGCTGCTGGTGCTTCTCCTGCTGCTGCTGCTGGTGGTGCTTCTCCTGCTGGTGCTGCTGCTGGTGGTGGTGTTTCTCCTGCTGCTGCTGGTACTTCTCCTGCTGCTGCTACTGTGGTGGACCAGCCCCAAGGCCCTCAAAGCCCTGCTGCTGAAGGCCCTGAAGCCCCTGCCAGAGAGAAGAAGAGGCAAGGCAAGGAGAAGGGGGAGAGGAAACAGTACTCCATTTCCGAAGACCATGAGGAGGAGGTGCTGGAATGGCTGAGGGAGAATGAGTACCTGTGGAGGAAGGGCCACAGGCTCTATTGCAACACCAAGCGGAAGCAGGCAGCGTGGAGAGAGAAGGCGGAGAGCCTGGGCTACACTTCAGATGTCCTCCTGGGGTAGTGGAAGCATATGCACACCTAGTATGGCAAGCTGCACCTGAAGAAATCCGGGCCGACCGCTGTCAAGCTCACTGACCAGGAGACCTATGTCATGGCCAGATGCAGCTTCCTGGAGGGTGAGATCCACCACCGAGGAGCAGCCCCTCTGTCAACCCTCTCCCTCAGACAACCCACAGAGAGCCTCTCCTCTTCCAGCCAAACAGCTACAGTGTCCAGACAGGTGTCTTTGGAGGGCCCCATGACAGAGACCCCCCCCCCCGACAGCTGCACTCCCCATGCCAGAGGATGTGGAGGATCCCCTGTCTCAGATGGAGCAAGAAGAAGCAGCCACCAGAGACCAAGCCACACCCACACCCAGCTCCACCTCCACAGAAAGCAGGCAGAGAGGCAGACCGGAGGGACAGAGCCACACTGTCCTCTTGGAGATCAGGGACACAATAAAAGCCAGCACAGAACTCCTCTCCCAGCTGGTCCACTTTGACATACCATCCTCCAATCAGAAGCCCTTCATCACGTACGTGAGCCAGACCCTCATGGACATGCCCGAGGCCCAGTATCAGGTGATGAAGGAGAGGATCACAGCTCTTCTGCACCACCCTCCAGGCCCAGCTGCTCCTACCCACTCCAGGTCTGCTCCTCCACCCCAGGCGATGTCATAGCCCTTCCACGGATTTCAGCAGCCCCTCACCTACAAAGCCTTCCACTACCAGGACTTCCCACAGCAGAGGCAGCCCTTCCCAGTCCACACCCAGGTTCCTCGGACGCCACAGACACCTCAGCTGACTCAGCTGCAGACCAGACAGCCCCACTACACTCCTCCTTCCTCCACCCCACAGCCAAGCCCTTCCTCAGAACATCTGTCATCAGTCTTGGGTCTTACATCCCAGGTACTTGAGGAAGGGCCTCTCAACCTCACGGGATTGAGTCAGCTCTCTCAGAGCTTCCTGCACACACCATCTCCTGTTATACTCTCGGGGCCAGGCACCCCAATGGTGCCTCAGACCAGCACTCCAGCCACAGCCACCTCCACAGTCCCTGGCCCCTTTACATCTGAGACCATGGGCACGCCTCAGAGTGACTGAGAAGAGTGCCAGAGACTGAGTTGTTACCTGCTAACTTTATCTTTGCTTAAGACACTTTACTTGGGTCATTTTGCTTTTTAATAAAGTCATACAGTTTGTAATTGATAAAGGTTATCTTTGCTTCACACACTTGGTTCATTTTTTTTACTTAATAAAGTGTTGGGGAAAACTTTGAAAAAAGTGTTAAGCCTTTGTATGCTTGTGGGATTGGTAAGGATAGCTGTGGGATAGATAAACCTCCAGTGCAAACATAGTGGGACTGTATGGTCCACCCTCCCAGCTGCCACACATATGGCCCTTTATTATCAATAACAATGAAATCATTGATCAACACATTTCAATATAAACAAAGCTCTTTATTAATGCCCTATTCATTGTGGGGCCACTCAACATACATGGCAAAATCTCATCAGTGTGATGAGACAGGCTGAAGGAAGCATCCATTAAGCATCTACCATCCTGTCTTGCCACTCCACTGCTCCAGCTGGGGAGTTGCACCAGTGTTTCAGGAGGTTGCGCTGCTTCTTCCCTTCACATGAAGCTCTGTTGGGGTCTTGCACATCCACAGTGTCTATCAGGTTTTGCCCTTGCCTCCATTCACCAGGCTCCATGTCCCCATTGCCTTGTTGGCGGTCCACAAGCCTCTTCTGGAACACTGGGTAGCGGGGGCGCATGAGATTGTGCAGGATGCAGCAAGCTTTCATGATGCTCCTCACAGTCCCTGGGTGATGCTGCATGGTGGTGAGAAGTACCTGGAACCTGTTGGCCAGGATGCCAAAGGCGTTCTCCACCACCCGTCTTGCCCTGGACAGCCTGTAGTTGAAGATCCTCTCTTCACGGGTGAGGTATCTGGAAGTGTAGGGCTCCATGAGGTAGGTTCTGAGGGAGAAGGCGTCATCACCCACAATGAAGGAGGGCACATCTTGTGTGTCATTGGGTAGGGGGTCTGGATCTGGAAAACCCATGATGAGGTTGCGTTCCAGCCCACCCTTGAGGTCACTGGCATTGTATATCTGGGCATCTGAAGCTGAACCGTTGCCTGAAGCATCGATGTACATGAACTTGTAGTCAGCATCAACCATGGCAAATAGAATGATGCTGAAGAAGCCCTTGTAGTTGAAATAATTGGACCCTGAGTTGGCTGGAGCTTTGCAGGCCACGTGCTTTCCATCTATGGCTCCAACGGTGTGGGGAAAGTTCCACCTCTGATACCACTGCTCTGCAACTTTCCTCCAGCCTTCTTCAGTGGTGGGGAACTGGAGGAGCTCCTCCAGGGATTCTTCAATGATGGCCTGCACCACTTCTCTGACCACAATGCTGATGGTGTTGTGTGGCACCCTCCAGGCATACTGCATGCTTCTGTATGTGGTCCCAGAGGCCAAGTGGCGCAGAGTTAGTGCCATCTTCAGTCCAGGGTCCAGGCTGGGACGGAAGTTGGTGCTCGGCTTGGTCAACCTGGGTCTCAGATGCTCCACAACTTCGTCAAACATGGCTGGTGGCATCCTTATGAAGTGCTGGAATACACGAGGGTCTTCATTCCTCAGCTCCACCATCAGCTTGTCATCCACTATCAGCTTGTCATAGAGTCCAAACTCCACTCTTCTCCAGATCCATCTTCGGACCCAGATAGCTCTTGGACGTCTCCTTCTCCTTGCGTAGAAAAGGTGAAACAGTCTGAAGAGGCCTTGGTTCTGGTATTGAATGATGGCGGCTACCAAAAGGAGCATGCGATGATCCATGGTGGAGATCAATGGATGATGTGGAAGAGCAAGAGCAAGGCTGAAGAGGTCTGCACACCACGGCTGCTGGACTGAAAGTGAAATCCAGGTGATTTCCTCCCCCTTTTTATAGGAAATATTGGTTTTCTGCTAGGTGTCTTTCCACATACTCTAGACATCCCCCAGACATCCTAAATATCTGAGATACATCCCATATATGAACGTTTTGTCCGTTTTAATGCTTTATATACGAGATGCATCCGCTTACATCCTTTCTATTTCCGTGCTACTAACGCTGTGTGGACGTTCTGTGTACCTTTCGCTTCCCCCCTCTTTCCGCTTTCCTTTGGAGCGGATGTGAGTTGCGCGGATGGCCAGAGGATGCCAAGAGGATACATTGGACGTTTAATGGATGACAACGGATGTAGAACGTTTGTTACCCATATGTGTCACGGATGTACATCGTACGCAGCGGAAAGTTCATCCACTCAAAAAGTTTTGTGCAGCTCAAAACTTTTTGAGTGGATGAAATAGCAGTAGACGGATGTTTTACGGATAGAGCATATGAAAGATGTACGCAGTGAGTACACAACGGATGCATCATGTTTTCCAACGGATGGCAAGCTTTTTTGTCCGTTTTACATCCTCTTTGCATCCGTTGGTGCAGTGTGACATGGGCTTAAGTTTCAATGTCTTTCTAATCATTATATTTATACTTTTGTCTGTCCTATTTCAATTTCATATTGTCTTTTCCCATTAAACAAATTTTCCCCTGCAGTTACTAATTGGAGTATGACACCTTTATATCTTTTAATTTTATCCATTCAACTCTTATTTAAACTACAATTTATGCCTTTAAAATTATAACATTCAATATAGTACATAACTTCCACACACACACATATATATTCTTAAGTTTTTGCGGGTACTTACATGTATGGTATTCAGTTTTGTTTGAGTATTTTCCCATGTCATCATAGTTGTGCTTTTAAAGTTGTAGCAACGTTTCGGCCGAATCTCATCTGCCATCATCAGGCTTCTGTATTGTATTCGTCTGTGAGTCAGACTTTCACAGCCATTTCTGTTTTAAATTTGGTGCAAGCCTACTGCTGTGCCAGAATGTTTTTTTCTTCATCCTGATTGGTTGGGAGTCATGGTCTCTGTTTATTGGTCTTGGAGTTTGCTGTGTTCTGCTTGATTGGTGTTTCTAATACCTTCTGTCTGTTTTGTGGATTTTTTTGCCTTGATTGGCTGGCAACATTGTATTCCTGTATTGGAGGCTTTTAGTGCAGCTTGGCTCTGAGTAAATGGACGGCTATCAGTTATTAGGAAGCTAGGTTTCATCTGGGTGCCTGGTTAGGTTGTGTTTAAGCTGGAGGTATCAGGGGGAATCTGTTTGTGCCCAGGTGTTTGCCTGGCTTGTGGTGTGGAGATCTTTCTGTTTGAGAGTGCAGGCTTCCAAATGATTGACAGTCTAGTGGAATCATCTCTTCTATTCATGCTTTCAGGTCTTTTTTTCAATCTCTATGGCTTCTCTGATAATTCTGTGGCTGGGGTTTTCGATAGTGGCTAGGGTTTTGGTGCCATTGAAGTCGATGCTATGACCTGTGGTTTTCATGTGTTGGACTAGTGAGGAAGTTTGTTCCAGCTTTTTTATTGCATTTTTGTGTTCACTCAGGCGGGTACTTATTCTTCTATTCATCTGTCCAATGTATGTGGCTGGGCATGATACACAGGGGACTTCATATATGCCTTGGTTTTCCAGGTCAATTTTATCTTTGGGGTTTCTAAGGATGGCTGCTATTTTTCTGTCTGTTTTGAAGGCAGTCTTGATGTGATGCCTGTGTAGTATCTTACTGTGTAGTATCGTACCTCTTATGTAGGGCAGGACAGCTGTTCCATAGGTCTGTTCATCTTCTAGGTCTCCATTATGTCTCAGTGTGTTTTTGTGGATCAAGCTGGTGATTTTGCTTTTGTGGAAGCCGTTGGCTGTCAGTCCTTTAGTCAGGGTGCATAGTTCAATCTTTCTGTGTGTCTTGTCTGCCCGGGGTTTGGTTCTATCAATTAGTGTTTTGGCCACGGAATTTATCTGTGTTGGGTGGGGGTGGGATTGAGCATTGAGGTAACGGTTGGTGTGTGTTTTCTGGTATATGGTGTGTCCTAGTGTGCCATCTGTTTTTTTGTAGATTAGTACATCTAGGAATGGTAATTGTTTGTTTGTTTCTGTTTCCATGGTGAACTTGATTTTGGGGTGTGTGCTGTTTAGGTGTGTTAGGAAATTGTTTAGGTTTTCTTTTTCATGGGGCCAAATCACAAATGTGTCATCGATGTATCTTAACCATAGTTTGGGTTTGTGGGTGGCATTAGCCAGGGCTCTGGATTCGAATTCTTCCATGAACAGGTTTGCAATGATGGGTGACAGTGGTGATCCCATAGGGGCTCCTTCAATTTGCTTGTATCTTTGTCCTTTGTACATAGAATATGTGTTGGTTCAGCAGTGTTCTCTTAGTTTCATGAGATGTTTAGCTGGTTGATATTTATTTTTGATTATTTCAAGAGTTTATTTTATTGGGACTTGAATGAATAGTGAAACCATATCGAAACTTACAAGCAGATCTTCTTGTTCCACGTGTAGATCTTTGATCATTTCCAAGAATGGTATGAGTTTTGTACATGTGAAGCTGCTGTTTCAGCATGGGGCTGTAGCTGTTTTGCTCAGTGTTTAGCTAGGTATTGTAGTGGTGTTCCTCTGGAGCTGACTATGGGTCTGAGAGGTATGCCTTCTTTGTGTATTTTTGGGAGGCCATATAGTTTGGGGCATCTGGAAGATTTTTCTCTTGGGATGATCGTCTGTTGGATCTCTTTGCTCATGTGGCTGGTTATAATTTTCTTCTTGGTTAATTTTTCCAGATATGTGGTTGGCTCCGTGTTTATGGGTTTGTATGTGGAGTCTTGCAGTAGGTCTGTCAGTTTTGTTTCGTAGTTTTTTCTATCCATTACTACTGTGGCATTCCCTTTGTCTGCTGGAAATATGATTATGCTGCTATCCTTTTTTAGGGCTTGCAGGGCTTTTAGTTCTTCTTTGTGCAAGTTGCTTTTGGGTGGTTTGCTTGTGCATAGGATATTAGTAACTTGGTGTCTTATTCTATCAGCTTTATCTGTATTTAATTTAGTTAGGTTGGATTCTACTGCACAGATGATGGATTCTATGGGGATTTTTTGGGGGGTGCCATGGCATAATTGAATCCTTTGATTAGGACACTTGTTTCTGTTTTGGTGAGTTCTTTGTTAGAAACATCATATACTAATTGTTTCAGGTATTGTTGTGAGTTGTTGGGGGCTTTCTTGTCATGTTCTAATTTCTTTAGTTTCTTCAAGAGTTTGTCGTTTTTGTAAGTGGTTTCAGTTTCAGCTCTCCAGGTTGTAAGTTGTTTTATCTTATCCCAAAGTAGAGGGTGGATTTTGCTGCTCAATTCCAGGTGTAGTGCTAGCAAATCTTTGTTTAACTGATCCAATTGGAATTGCTTTCTGTGGAGCTCGTTCCTAAGTAGAGCCATTTCAGTTCTTTTCAGGATATGTTTCGTAGCTGCTGTGCTGTGATGAAATTTTAATTTGAAGCAGGTTGGTGTGGGAAAATACCCGAGCAAAGCTAAATACTATAACACAAACACACACACACACACACACACATATTTATTTTCTTATTTGTGATCGCCTGACTCACAGACAAACTCAATACAGAAGCCTGATGATGGCAGATGAGATTCTGCCGAAACATTGCTACAACTTTAAAAGCACAACTACAATGATGTGGGATAATACCCGAAGGAAGCTGAACAGCATATATATGGGATCACCACTGTCACCCGTCATTGCAAACCTGTTCATGGAAGAATTCGAATCCAGAGCCCTGGCTAATGCCACCCACAAACCCAAACTATGGCTAAGATACATCGATGACACATTTGTGATTTGGCCCCATGGAAAAGAAAACCTAAACAATTTCCTAACACACCTAAACAACACACACCCCAAAATCAAGTTCACCATGGAAA